>JUJX01000430.1:13362-26167 GCA_000800745.1 Diaporthe longicolla
CCCCCCCCCCTTCTACCTCTTTACCCACACCTATCCTATAACCTTATCTAATAATATTATATACCTTATATATTTCTCTTTATTATATATTTAAGTAACTATAATTCTTAGTTAGGTATACTACCTACTATAGATTATAATAATAAAGAACCTAGTAATAATAGCTACTTCTTTATTTACCTAATTAATAAAGTAATACCTACTATTAATAATATTAATATTATAATAGTAATTATAGAGAAGTTTAACCTTAGCTAAGCTATCTACTAGAAAGTTAACTAGGATATATAGGAATAACTAGTATAAATAGTTATTATATTATCTAAGATATTAAACTAAATTAGTACTATTAATATATATATATTATACTTTATAGATAATAATGACTATATATAATTAGTTAACTAGGATCTTCTTAGTGAATTCTAATATACCTTCTAAGAATAGAGTAAAGGTATATTTTATATAGTAGATATTAGATAATACTTAAAGAAGTTTTTATATATATATAGTATTTATACTAGTAACCTATTTAGTATAGCTTATAAGTAATTAAAGGTACTGTTAAATATTACTAAGCTACCTAATTAACTATAGTAAGAGCTTAATAATACTTTAATATATATAAAGTTATACTTCTACCCTAAATTAAAGTATACTACCTTACTAAGCTTGTTAGATATGTTATTACTAAAGCTATTTAGTGTTTAGAAGATATCTTTACTACCTTTAATACTATAAATAGGGTAGAATAAGAACTAGTAGATACTAGCCCCTTTACCTATAGTAAGGATATTATTACTAGAACTTATTAACTTACTAAATTTAATCTAATAGTTTATAAGGTGAAGAATTTTACTATTAGTGGAACTTAAAGAGGATGGAGTATTGTGGAAAGAGTAAGAAATAGAAACTATTTAACCTTTAAAGTAAGGTAGATTAGCTTATAAAAGAGTATATAAACTAACTATAAGTTTTATATAATAACCTTAGCTATATACTATATATAATAGGAATAATGTACACTAGCGCGATAAACTATAGCCTAGTGTTAAGAAACCTAAACTAATTAAATACCTATTAATTATATAGAAAGAGGTGGAGTAGTCTACTACTGTACCTAAACCTCCTTCTATAGTACTAGGACCTCCTTCTCTAGTATACTATAACCTAAATATATATATATATCTTAATATATAAGATAGGGTAGAATAAGGTTTTCTACTAAATTAACTAATTAGCTAACTACTAGGAAGCTTAGAATAAAATAAGCTAGGTAGACTAAGTATACTACTATTATACTTTATATAAGGTGGAGTACTACTAAATAATATAAGTAATAATTATACTATACTACTATTAAGAGAGGTTATAAATAGAATCTTAAACTTTAATAAGATCCTTAAGTTTATAAAAGTATAGGCTAATTAAAGTAAGTAGACTAGAGAACTATATAATCTACTTAATAATAAGATATAGGTAATACTTTATATATACTTAATAAGTAGTATTATATTAGAAGGATTCTATACTATACTTCCTTTAATTTTAACTAGAAGAGTAGAAACCTATTATATATATTTAATAGGATACTAATTTATATTCTAAATAGTATATCTTATATTAAAGGACTACTTTAAAATAGATTTTAACTAAATATAATATTTCTTTAATTAAGGTAATTTAATTTATATTAGTATAAAGAATAACTTAATAAATACTAATAAAGACTTTTAGTAAATACTATAAACACTATTTAATAAACTATAACTCTACTAATATATACTTAGATTAGAATTCTAAAGGTAATAAGTCCTTAGAATAGTAATTATCTATATATATTCTAGTATACTAAAGTTTAACTATATGTTATTTATACTTTTAGCTTTCTATAAGTATTTATTTTAAAACTTATACTTATTACTAGATCTTTCTATTAGGAATATATTAACTAAGTAGTTCTATATTAATAATAGTTCTATAGCTATAGAGTATGAAGATAACTCTATTACTATAGAATATAAAAATAGAAATAAGGTAGATAATGTGTTCTATATTAACTATAGGTATAATAACTTTTATCTAAGAGGATAAGGAGGCTTTAGCTATAGTAATAGTAGCTTTTAAGGCTAATTCTAATTATAAGGTAGTAGGAACTTCTACTTATAAGGTAGATATAGCTATAGTAACTACTAATAAGGTTCTAACTATATAGATAATACTATATAGAATAAGTGCTACTATATCTATAATAAGGAAGGCTGCTAGTCTATAAAATATTTACTAGAGGTATATAGATAAGCTTAGAATAGCTTTAATATATATATATAGTACCTTAGTAAAGATATTTCTAACTTAGCTTATACTATATTCTTTATTAATTATAAAGGTATTAACTATAGTAATAATAATAAGGATAATAAATATAATAGTAATATAGAGTAATTCTTTATTAATATACTATATAACTATACTATAGTCTAATACCTAATGGATACGCTATTCCTCTACTTTATAATTCCTAAGTAGGATAAATAACTACCTATAGAGATAGAAATACTAGTTCCCCTATTGTAATTTATACTAGATAGATAGTATTTAAGATAGAAGTTCTAAGGTATTCTATTAGATACTAGTACTATAAAGTTCTCTATAGTAGGTAAGGAGTAGTACTTTACTCTATAATATAAGGATTTATCTATCTTACTAAATACTAAGTAAGCTAGATAAGCTACTATAAAGTTTAATAAGGGATCTAAGATTTCTTCTCTTAGTATAGTTTATATTAAACTTCTAGTTAGAACTATTATCTTTTATATAGTTAATATACTAACTCTATTTTTACTATATTTAGAGGATATAAACTACTTATATATCTACTTTAATAATACTATAGATTATATTATATAATAGAAGTATAATAGTAAGGATAATTTCTTTCTAGTAGTATATAAATAGGGATACCTATAGTTTTATATATCTAAATAGGATACTAGTAACTTCTTTACTAAAGTTAAACTTTAAAGATTTTATTATTATTTTAGGTACCTATCTATAGATTAATTATATTAACTATTTAAGAATACTAGGTATAAAGATATAGATACTAATATACTAGAAATAATTAATAAGTTTTACTATTACTACTAACTCTATAACTTAGTACTAAGGTATTTTAAGTTTAGTCTAAAGAATAATTATAATTTTAACTATAAACTTATAGTAGATGTTATATACCTTAGTAGTAAGGTTATACTATACACTATTAATATAGTAATAGCTTTCTAAGTAGTATATTTTCTACACTCTCTCTCTACTAGGGATATATAGGAAACCCTATAGCTAATATAGGTTAATATATATCTTAAACCCCTTAACTAGATAGTCTATAATACTAGTACTAACTTTACTTCTAGTAAGTTCTACTTAGAAGTAAAGGTTATAGGAATTATCTATAAGTAAGTCCTAACTAAAGCCTATTAGTTAGTTAGTAAAGTTAAATAATACTATAGTTTACTATATTATATATATAAGATTCTAGCTAATAAACTAACTAGAACTATAAGCTTAGAAGCTATCTTATAAATAGTAGTTAAGGTAGTTAATAATACTATAAAACCTAATAGCTTAGTACCTACTTTATTAGTGTTTAGTGTATACCTATATATTTATATAGACTTACCTCCTTTACTATTAATATTCTAGAGAGCTATAGTAATCTAGAAAGCGATAAAAGCTATTCATTATTACTCTACTAAATAGTAAGTTAATAATACTATAAATACTTATAATAGTCTAATAATACTAGATATATTAATAATACTTTTATAGAGTAATACTTAGGTTTAGTAAGAGAAGGAAAGCTAGTAAGGACCTTATAAAGTATTTACTATTAAAAGCTATAATATAATACTTAATATTAATAATAAACTAATTAAATTTTAGTCTATAGTTATTAGACTATACTTTTAAAATAAGGAAGCTAATACTATATAGCTTCTACCTATATAAATAAGTAAGGATAATAGTAAAGGCTTATTTATAGCTATAACTACTCTTAATATAACTATTATAATATAGAAATGCTAAGGAAGACTACCTAGATTAAAGAATAAGCTAAATACTATAATATATATAATATTACTAGTATTAGCTATATACTTTATAATAAATAAAGAGTAAGAGAACTTTACTCTTATACTAAAACTTTAATAAAATAGTATAATAAATACTCTTAGTAACCTATTTAAAGAGTCTAATACTATTAAAATTATAAATCTTATTAGTAATAGTATCTTTATCTTTAAGTTATTTAATAAGAAGTAATATAGTAGAATCTATATCTTTAATACTTATATAATTTAAGAGATTAAAGGTAAGATACTTATACTATTTAAGAAGTTATAAATAATTCTATAAGGCTATAATGATAAGGAGAAGAAGAAGATTCTAATTTAGTTACTAACTATATAGAGAGTAAGTATATAACTACTACTAGTGCTTATAGTAGTATATATTTTATATTATAATATACTTCTAAAACTATAAAATATTACTTAAGCCTACTTATAATTATAATTAAAACTAATATATATAATCTTAGTAAACTTATTAAAGGAGATTAGGTATAAATACCCTCCTAGAATAATTATATATATTATTAAGCTACTATATAGTATTATAGAATCTAGTGTATATTAATTTACTATATACTAACTATACTATATTAATAAGCTTAGGATAGAGACTTTAATATTTAACCTATATTTTCTAATTATAAATATAAGCTATAAGAAGGATGATTTTAGGATAACTATAATATAAGTTAATAATATTTTTAACCTTAGTATACCTAAGTTCTCTTAGTTTTCTAAGTAGAAGATTTAGGAGGAGAAACTTTACTATAAACTATAGGAGAAGTTAATTAAGAATAAGTTCTTTAACTATAATAGTGCTCTAATTTTAAAGAAAGGAGATATAATTTATATATAATAGAAGGGATAAGGAGTGAAGATTATAATAATTAATATTAAAGCCTCTAATAAGGTGTAAAAGTATATAGAATAGAGGGTATAAGGTGTATATCTAGCCTTAATTTATTAACTAGAAGCTACATTTAACCTCTCTATTATAGTATAACTATAGTAACTATTTAGAGAAGATTATAGTAAGTTAAATAAACGCTTATATTAGTAGGTTAATAATGTTAACTATAGGATTTACTTTATACTACTAGATTTTATTAAAGTAAAACTTATAGTCTTTATAGATAGATTATTTACTAATAATATAGACCTTAGCTTTTAGATTAGCTTTATAATTATTCTATTAAATAAGGAGTATAATAGTAATAATACTTACTAAGATATAGTAGGAAATATTATCTACTAGTCCTCTATAAAGTATAAGAGAGTTATACGAAGTGTACTAACCTTAGAGATTTATAGTATAGTAAATGGATTTAATATAGGTATTATATTATTAATAATACTATAGAAGGTTATAGATTAACTAGGACTTAGATAAATCCTATTTATAGTGTATATAGACTTTCTATCTCTATATAAATACTTAGTTAAGCTAGGTATAATAAAAGAGAAATACCTTATAATTAATATAATAGTGCTTTACTAATTATATAAATAAAAGGAAATTAATAAGATTTGTTAGATTAATAGAAAAGATAACCTAGCTAATATAATAATAAAAGTAATATTAAATAAGGCTCTTAAGAGGCTTATTTTTAAAAATAAGTTATAGCTTTAAATATAAGGCTATATTAATTATAAAGAGTTAGTTCTTATAGAGTATTAAGTATAAATATTACTTAGAGAATTACTTCTAGTAAGGTAGTTACCTTAGTAATACTAGGATAAATAGACCTCTAAGTTAATAAAGTTACTTTATTTAATTAATATTTATAAAATAGTATACACTATTAGTAAAAGTAAAAAGTTAGACTAATATAATAACTCTTAAGTACTATATTAAGATAGAACTATCTTAAGCTACTATACTTAACCTTAGATCTCCTTAAGCCTAGGTTTATATTATTAGTTTTAGAGTAGATGCTAGTGTTTAAGGGGTATATTGTTAGAAGACCTTTACTTTTAAGTAGTTTTACCTATAGTAGGAACTATAACTACTCTTATAAACCTATAAAAAGTAACTAAGAGAGAGAAGTACTATACTATTATATAAATAACTCTAATACTTTTATAATAAAATACTTAAATTAAATAGCTTTAAAGTAATCTTATATTAGTAGTTAAGTTTTTTCTTTAATTATAGTTAGTCTAATCTAGTTTAGTCTAATTTAGGGTTCTAGGGAAGGGATTGTTACCTACTTATAATAGTGCTATTATAAAGTATAAGTATTATATTTTTTATAAACCTTATATAGGGGAAATGTAAATTAGTAAGAGGTTAAATGAATTAATAAAAAGTTAATTAAGTGTAAAATATACTATTTAATATTTAATAGGATTTACTTTAGATAGAAAGGATTAGCCTATGTACGGACTATACTAGTAGGTACTGATAATGATTCTTGCTCTAATATATGCTTTTATTTTATAGTACTATAGCTGATTAAGTTAGTGTAATATACTAAATTAGGAAATAGTAAGGGTTTAAGTTTAACTTAACTTTAAGACTTTAAGATAAATTTTAGAAGATAAAAATAGGGGATTTTAGGAGCTTGCTTAATAATAAAGTAAAAGACTACTAGTGTAGGAATAAGGGTAAGTAGAAGGGATTGGGTTATGTGGTCATGTGACTGCATATAGCGTATATAGTAAGGTTATAGCCTATAGCTATAGGTAAGTAACTAATTAGATAGATAATAATAATAGACTAAACTAATATAACCTATCTACCCTATACTATTTATATATATATATGAGAAGCTAACTAATAAATAGACTTTAGATTTAGTAATATTATAAAGTAGCTTAATAATTTTTATAATAGTATTAGAAAGATATTTATATTATAGCTTAAATAGTAAGTATATTAAAATAATATACTTTAGTTTAAACTTTAACTAAAGGTATATTTAAATAATATTATAAAGTTTTAAAATTATATTATAAAGTATAATTAGTATAGCTACTAATACTAGTAGAAAATATTAATTAATATACTATATAGTTAAAAATTATATAAGAATACCTTTCTTTTCCTTATTTTTATATCTTTATAGAATTATTTATAACTTTTTAAAAAGTTTAATATTCTTACTTTTAATTTTATAAACTATATAAGTATTAAAGATATATATTTTACTATATTTCTTTTTATTAAATAGTTTAAAAATAAAGATATTAAATTTAATTAAATTAGTAATCTCTATATTATTAGATTCTTTAAAAAAGTTATTTAAAATATAGATTACTCTATTATATTAAAGCTTTAATATAAATATAAAGTTCTCTTTCTCCTTCTTTATTATAAAACTTATTATTAAAGTAAATAAAATATAGTATATTATTAGCTTTAACTTATTCTTTATACCTTTTAGTTATCTATATTAATATAACTATAATACTATTATTATTACTAGTTTAACTAGATTACTAATCTCTATTAATAGTTATATAAACTATATTATTAGTTTTAATAGAATTTTATTATTTCTATTATCTTTATTATTTAAAAGCTTATAATAATACTCTTATACTTATATAAAGTAAAATATAATAGATTTATTTTTAAAATTAAGTATAATATTATATTTATTAATAATAATTAACTTATATAGATTTTACTAGCTTTCTTTCTCTTTCTATATATATATATTACTTTAAAGAGGAAGAGTAAGAATATTTATAATATTTAAGTTATTCTATATATTTAAAGTATTATTTACCTTATATTATACTATAAGTATTTATAATACCTTTATTATCTTTTAAACTACTATTATTTATATTAAAGTTAAAGGTATTAGTAGTAATTTCTATATAATTTAAAAGTATATTTTAAAAATAAGTAGTATAAGAACTAGTTTATTAGGTTCTATAGTATTATTAATAGCTTTAAAAGTTATTTATAATATTACTTCTTTACTAAAAGTATTTCTAAGCTTAGTATATAAGATTTTAAATATATATTAAAGTAAAGTATAATATTATTTAACTTTATTAACTAATTAATATACTTTTATAAGTATTTACTTATAAATAATTCTTATAATTTATATAATACTTTTAAATTCTATAAATATAAAGTTAGTTTCTATATTATAAACTAAGTAATCTAATAGTTTTAAATATATATTAATTTATACTATTTATAAAGCTTTTTATATATTCTTTATAAATAAAGAAAATAAGAAATATTTATTTTAAAAGGAGGTTATTAAATTAATAATATATAAAATAAAAAGTAAAATTAAATATATAATATTAATAATAACTTTATAGTTAAAGTTATAGTTATTTTATAAATTAAACTTAAATCTTTTAAAAGTAAAATTATAGAATTAATAATAATAATAGAATTTAAAGATTACTTTTAAAATAAAAAGTTTAATAAAGTAATTAAAATTAAAAAGAAGATAAGAGAGTTAATTAATAAAGGGATATTTAAATTATTAGTAAAGCTATTATAGTTTAGCTATTATAAAGAGTATCTAGTATTAGCTTTATATATCTTCTATTATAAATTATAAGTATTTCTATTTCTAAATAACTAGGAATATTAGTTTAGAACTATTCTTTTTAATTTATATTACTTTACTAATAGTATTTTAAAAGAAAATATCTAATATTATTATATTTTAAATATAGAGTAGAAAAGGGGTTAGTATTTTTATAATATAGAATATTATCTTATTAACTAGTATTTAAATAGCTATTATATTAATAAAAAAGATATTAGGTTTTAAGCTAAATTTAATAAATATTTCTATATTATAAAATATATTTAGTATTATAGATAAATTTATATTTTATAAAGTAAGGAATTAATTATAGTTATTAATAAAGTATTTAGCTACTCTTATATTTAAAATAATTCCTTAGAATCTCTAATAAGAATAATAACTATTAAATATAAAAGCTTATACTAAGCTTATACTTATTCTTATAGTTCTTTTAAAAGAAGAATTAATAAAGTAAAGGAATACTTAATCTATTAAAAATATAATATTCTTATAATTAAAAGCTTAATTTTATAAAAATTAAATATTCTTATTATTTTAAAAATTAATTAAATCTTTATTATTATTATTATTTACTTTATTAATATAAAGGTTTTTTATATTAATAATAAAAGCTATAAAGTTAGTATTTAAAAGGTATTTATCTTTATTTTACTAAGTTATAAAGTATTAATTATATATATATTAGTACTTCTTAGCTATATACTTAATTAACTAATAACTCTTTTTATTATAAATAAAATAGTATTTATTTTAAAAACTATTATTATTTAAATAGTTACTATAGCTATTTAACTAGTTTCTATAACTATTACTATAGTTATTATATCTACTATAACTAAGGAAGTATATACTATAGTTATTTAGCTTACTATTAAAGCTATTACTATAAAAGTTACTATTACTATAAAAGCTACTTTAGCTTTAGTTATTACTAAACCTATAGTTACTATAACTACTATAATACTTATAATCTAAAAAGTATTAATTATTATCTTTATACTCTTTATTATAACTAACTTTATTTATATAGAAAGCTTAGTATTTAATTAATTATTAACTTTTATAAACTTAAATTAAAGTATATAAATTAAAATAAAACTATTTAATTAATTATAATAAGTTAAATAAAGCTATAATAAACTTTAGTATACCTTTAATTATATATAATATATTATCTTATATAAGCTAATTACTATAAGTTTAATATTTAAAAGTTTAATAATAAATAAATAACTTATTAATTAATAGCTAAAGAACTTATATATAGTTTTTATTAAAATACTTTTATTAAAGCTTAATAAATATTAGTATAGTTTAGTTTATATAGTAGTTCTAGTAATTTATATAGTTATTAAAGTAAGTCTTAATCTTTAAATATATTATTTAAAATAAATTATTCTATTTAATATACTATATATAATAAGTTTTTACTTTTCTTTTTAAAATATAAAAGAAGGTAGCTTTAAATTAATATAGGTTAATACTTATATTCTTATAAATAGTAAAGAATACCCTTATTTTATTATTAAGTATATTATATAAGTTACTAGTATATATATTCTTATCTTTATAATATTTATTAAAGTTTATAATTATTTATATATTAATTATTAAATTCTTTATCTTTATTAATAAAAGTATAAAGTATATATTATACTTCTTAAGTTATCTAATAGATTACTTAAAGTTAATAAGGTTTTTAAAAGTACTTTTACTATTATTAAATAGAGTAAAAGGTTTACTATTAAAAGAACTAAGTAGTTTAGTAGTACTTTCTTTCTCTTTAATACTACTATTAATAGAGAGATTAATAAATTAATTTATAGTACCCTTTTTTAAAAGCTCTTTATAAGATTTATAAATTATCTTACTATAGTAAAGTTTATCTCTATTTTAAAAGAATAATATTACCTTATTAAGTTTCTTAAAGAATAAATAAGTAGTAAGTATATTTATAAGTATAGTTATATATAGGAGATTATAAGTTTTAATATAAATTTATTTTACTTATAATATCTTTTTAAGTTCCTTTAAAATATCCTTATTAATATTTTAAAATATTTTTATAGTCTATCTATTAAAGTCTTTAAAATATTTATAATAAACTTTATTAAAATCTATTTTAAAGTATACTTTAGCTTAAAATATAACTTATATAAGAAGGTAAGTTATATTAATATCTTTTATTAAAAGTATACTACTTTATAAGTTAAAATTATAAGACTTAATTTAATTATAAGTAAAGTATAAGCTATTATAGATTAATTTATAGAAAAGTATTATAATTAATAATTAATTTAAAAGCTATACTTTTATAAGTAATTAAGGTAAATAGGTTAATAAAAGGTAGTATAAAAGGATTTAAAGGTAAATCTAGCTATATTAGTATTATTAATACTATAGTTATATTATTAATATAAATATTATTAAAGTTAAAAGTAAAGAAGAATAAAATAAAATAAAATATTACTATAGCTATAGTTTATAATTATAGTTATAATAGTAGTTAGTTTAGTTTTAATAAACTAATTAAATTCTATTAAATAATATATTAGTTATTATAATATATTTAAATATCTATTTTAATATTAAAGTTAGGTAAATTAGAAAGCTTAGTAAAGTTAAATATATTATTTATTATTATATTACTAGTTTTTAAAGATAAAGTTATAGATTATTACCTATTTTAAATATTATTCTAAATATAGAAGAAGTTTATTAATAAAAGAATACTATATATCTTAAGTTCTATAAATAACTATAGTATTCTATAAGGTATTTACTAAAAGTATAGAAGGAGGGATTAGTAATAAGAAGTTCTACCTTTATTTTAAGTTTAAATAGATTTAATAGTTCTTTAAAGTATAATAGATACTTATATAATTCTAATATAAGAATTCTATTAATATATATTTAGCTATATTATTATTATATAATTTATTATAGTATTACTACTATAATAAATTTAGTAGAACCTATAGTATTAGTATAACTATTTTATTTAAAGACTTATAAAAAGTCTAGCTATTAAAGTAGTTATCTATCTCTTTATACCTTACTATCTATACTTACTACTTAAAGTAAGTATTAATTAGTATTAGTATAAGTCTTATATATATATAAAGGTTATAGTTATATTAGTTAATTAGTATATTAGAAGGAAGAGCTTATACTTAGAAGGTAGAAGGCTAGACCTCTACTATATACCTATAGATTAGTTATATAACCCTATAAGTAATTATATTACACTTACCCCTATTCCTATATATACCTAAACTACTTTATTATTATTAAAATCCTATATTTTATATATATTATTATTTTCCCTATAGCTTATTAAAATACTTTTATTAACTTTAAAATCTAATTTAAATTTATTAATACTATTATTTTTATAATAGATCCTTAGGTTTTAATATTATTATAATTATTATTATTATTATTTAATACTTCTTTAAGTATTTTATAATTTAAAGCCTTATAAAGGGTATTATTATATATATAAGTAGTAGCTAATAAAGCTTCTCTCTATAGGTATTTAGGTAATTTACTAGTATATAATAAAGCCTTTACTTTATTAAATAAAGTACGGTTAATTCTTTTTATTAAACCGTTAGGCTCTTTAGTATACGGAGGTGAATTTAAGTGTATAATACCTTTATTTTCTAAGGTTAATTTAAATCGTTTATTTATATATTCTCCTTTATTATTTATATATAGCTCTCTAATTTTAATCCTTTTATTATTATTATTTATTTTAGCTCTATAAGTATTAAAGGCTTCTAATACCTTATCTTTATATTTTAATAAATAGACTTTTAAATAACGAGTCTTTTTATTTAAAAACGTTATATAATATTTATATTTATTATAAGTCGGGCTAATAAGACTACCTATATTATTATAAATTCTTTCGAATTCTTTATTTTTAATATTATTTAAAGAGCTTTTATTTACTTTACTAGTAAATTTAACCTTTATATATACTTCGTATAGTTTATTATTAAATTCCTTTATATCTTCTTTAATATATTTAACGTTATTAGTGTTTAATACTTTTATTAAAGGAATTATACTTATATAACTATAACGAATATACTACTTATATATTATATTATTATTTAAATTATTATTATT
>JUJX01000431.1:0-26060 GCA_000800745.1 Diaporthe longicolla
TTTTTTGCGACCAGGGCTCCAGAAAGTGAGCTTGCCATCTTATGTGACGGGGCCTGCAGGCAGGAAGACTGCTGTTGCAGGCTGGGGGGCATGACATGTAAGCACCATATTGGGGGCCGTTGGAGCTGCACCAACCCCTGCCTGGTGCCCATGCCGTGCGTGGTGTGAGCCAGAAGGAGGAGGAGCCAGCCCTTGTTTTGCCCTCTGCCCTCCTGCCCTTTGCCCTGCCCGTCCTCCTCCTCCACCACCTCCAAGCTACTCCACACACCCCACCTCCTTCCAAGCTCCTCCAACAGACCAGTCCTTGATCCTGCTTGCTGCGTGTGGCCCATGTGCTAAAGTACGCGTGCAGTAGTGCCGCAGTAGAGTGGTCCGCCCAGTGGTTGCCACCCTATTTTAGGGCCTCCTGATTCCCTGCGGCTGCGGTGGAACAGGCAGACAAGGGAGACAGAGAGACAGAGAGACAGAGAGACAGAGAGACAGAGAGACAGAGAGACAGAGAGACAGAGAGACAGAGTGACATGAGCACATGAGGATCGCGTTCCCCCATCCTCCTCCAATTCTCCTGCCGAGCTAGCGTCCCTCCGTAATGCGTGCTGCCCGGCGGATGGGACGGCCTCAACCCATTTTGCCGCCTTTCCATGGTTGGAGCGCGCTTGAGAGATTGCAGCAAGCGATCCGTCGGCAGCACTCCCGAATGGAGAAGTGTGCATGTACAAGGTTACATTCAAAGCCACTGACATGTCGTCACCCCGGCACATATTACGTCCAGGGCCCAACCAACAAATCCTACGTATCACTTTGCCCATCCTCGATTGCTTGACATGACAGCCGCCGCAAAGACGAGACTCAAAACATTTAAAACCACAAAACATATTTATAGGACCGTGACACAACCCAATCTCTATCTGTCCGTCCCTCTTACTGACCCGCCAGCTCTATCCCAGACCCCAAGCTGCCAGTCCGGTTCATCTGGTCTTTTCCTATAGATTCGCTCCGGGCGGCCCGGCAATATAGGCTCGGTCCGAACTAAAAGGATCCCCTCCTACCTGACCAAGGGTGGTCTATTTTTAGGCCCATCCCTGTCCACTCTCGGATCCTGAGAATGACTGGTTCGCCCTTGGCCGATCCCACCTGGGTGCAGGTTGCACGAGCGGGTGCCATTTGATTCAGGGTTTAAGTTATATTGGCCATCCCATCGACTCCTGGGGGTTTCTGCCAATTGATGGTGCCCGTCTTATCCAGACTGCGGCTTGTTCCACCCTCAGGCGGCCGGCCGGCCGTCTAGTTCGGCGGCCCGCCTCCGGTGTTATGTCGGCCCCAGTCCATACCTGAGCCTTCGATTTTGTAGTCTCTCCAGGTACAGGCTTGATTTGACCTCACGTTTCGACCAGCTGTGTTACCACCTTCGTCTGCATCGGCCATTTTTGTCGAAGCATACTTGGTTGCTTAGACTGCCCACAGAAGGGCCGATCTGTGAGATTATCGTTGGCTGTCGCGTCGTCGATCTTTCAGGTGACAAGTTCAGCTCCGTCTGCTATTGCCGGGCGGAAATCATCGCCCCCGATCAGCAATGTTTCGAAGTGTCCGTGTCTTCCAGAAAAGCAGCCAATATACTCAGGTTGTAAGCGAGTGTGCGAGTCGGCTGCTGAGATCTACACCTGCTGCCCCCAACTTGGAGTCGCTCGGAACTTTCGTAGAGGCAGCAGACACCAGGCTCTGCTTCATCATATCACCAGCCCATTCAAGGACAACCTTTCCAAGCCGGAGGCCGATCTCTTGCAGCAGAGCCTGAGTCTCGATGTCGCTCGCAGCTGATCTAGAAGACCAAGGCAGCTCGCCAGGTGCCTCTAGCTGGCCCGGCTGCTTCGAACCAAGGCGAGGGAGCACTGTTGACTCGGCTGACGTCGGTAACGGGAGCTCTTTTGGGATCTCCATAACCTCCCCCGTCTTAAAAGTCAATAGCCTGAGTGAATCCATATGCTTCTCCTGGAGCAACTGATAGTCCATCTCGAGCTTCGCAAGACGTTGCTCTACATCTGACGGGATGGTCAGAGCGTCTGAGGATACAAGTCTTCCAACATCGCTTCCTGCCAGGCTTTGCTCGGCTGGAGGCTCCAGTTCTGTCCTCGATTTCAGGAACTGCGTTGTCTGCATGGCGACCTCAGGCTGCAGCTGTAGAACCTTGGTGCCAAACCAGTATATCACATTGGATGGGACCTTGGATAACATATCTAGCACATGTTAATTGTTGAGAACAGCAGAGGAACTGCCTCGTATCTGCGCGGTAACAGGAGGGAAGATGCTCACATTGGATGATATAATGAGCATTCTCGGCAACACTGACTGGACCGCCTTTGCACAGGTCCTTGACATACTTGGTGAGTTTCAGGTCGGGGTTCGATCGCATCAACTGATATACAACGGGGACGACGACGAGCGGAATAGGGGGACCACGGAAGCCACCCCCGTTTTGCATCGGGCACATTGGACCCATTTTGCTACTTGTTCGACGTGCGCAGCTTGGGGTAGGAAGTCTAGAGGCAATCGAAGAAAATGAATGAAATCGTGGTGATAAAAGACTGCTAGTTGCGTTGCAGGACCGATTGCTTTAAAGCACAGGCAGCTGGATTATTAAACATGACTCTTTAGATGTGTTGGTCCAGCCGTTCGGGCCCCTCGCTGTTAGGCGGAATGACAAAGCTCCGTGGTGAACGGTTTTGATTGGCTTTGTCCAGGCGTGTTTCCCAATCCGATGGTTCGGGACCGAGTCGAAAACTGCCCGACCGAGAGCGATTGGCTCGCTGCAACGGCGTCGGACTGAATCGGACAAGTTGTATGGCCCGAGAAAGAGCCAACTAACACGGACCCTGTCTGAGCATGCCTGGCATGCCATACATCATAAGTGACGCTGTTCAGTACCGTAGATAGCATACAGCACCATCGCATTCGGTCTCGAAACGCTGCTTGGCCAGTCATGGTGACTTGCACCACGGCCCAACATCAGATAAACAAATCAAACGTCCATGTTAGTGGTTCACATCTTGGGACGGTCCTGTAGACCTCGTTGAATAATAGCTTGCACAGTTGGCTGTCTCACATCAACATGCTTGGTTACCTAGGCAGTGCCTTCCTGAGCGCCAGGGATTTCGCGTCGCGGCCATCAGACGCTTCACGGGGGACGTTTACCTGGCTGGGGAGGCGACAATCAGATGACCTGGAATTCAAAGTCTCTTCTGATAATCAAAGTGCGCACCCTGTCGTTGCCCGCTAACCTCCACACTACTCAAACACAGAGACTCTCCCAAGCCCGCCGCCAACAGCCTTGATCCTGGATCCTATCTCGAGCGGACTTGCTTCAGACAATATGAAATGGCCATCCTCCGCCTTCGGCACTTCAATACCCAGGATTTTATACACATTCGCCGAAAGGAGTGCCAGTGCATCCTTCTCACTCAGCCGCCCTTCGCCATTCCTATAAGCCCGGCCTGCCAGCAGAGCAAGATCGCGGATGAGCCAGTCCTCCTCCAGCCCAAAGGCAGTGACCACGCCAGCGTCAACCAGCTTGTCGATGGCCGTACCGTTAGTCAAAGGCGCGCCAGAGAGAGCGCGTCGCTGGTCCCACTCGGTGGCATAACTGTCTGCAGGAGCGAGCACGACGCCGACACCCGCGGCAGCCAGCTCGTCGGCGAGGATCCAGGACTCGGCGCCGCCGATGATGGACAGCCGGAGCCTGGCGCCCTCCTTCTCAACCACCTGCTTCACCTTCAGGATCGACGCGATGGCATCCGCGCTGTGGACGGTAACGACGAGTGGCAGATCACCCGCGACAACCTTCTTCAGATATGCCTCCTCCGAGTACCGGTCCTTGACCTCGTCGGTTGATTTGAGGGCGTCTAGCAGCTTGCGGCGGAACGCCCCGACCGCGCTCGAGATCGAGGGAGTCTTGTCCCTCTTGGCCGCCAGGCTGAGCGTGTAGTGCACCGCGACGTCGTCGGCCCACACGGCGCCCTCGTCCAGGGCGGTCTTGGCGCCCGTGGCAAAACCCACGCTCACGCCTTGCCGGGCGACGTTGGATCCGCCCGCGAACTTGGGCGCCGTGATGGCCCGCGTGACGCCGAACTCGTGCGCGACCTTGAGCTTCTTGTTGTCCAGGGCTAGCCCGTCCGCGGCGCGGCTGAAGACGTCCGAGTTGTCGCCGTCGTCCGTGCTCGACTCGGCATCGATCTCGTTGAGGCCGATTGTTGACCCGAACGCGGTGAAGCTGTCGGTCAGGTAGCCGTTCTTGAGATGGATCACCCTGGTCCCTGCGGTGGCGGCGGAGCGCAGTTCGGCCTCGCAAGCTCCGACGCAGGTAAGCTTTCCTCCGGACACGGCGACGGTGAATCTTTCTTCGGAGCTGGCAACTTCGTCGTGGCCAGGGAGAAGGACCTTGGATACGCCGGTGAATAGGACATCCTTGAGCTGGGCGGTCTCCTCGTTCGTCTTGTTGAGGGCCGAGTCCGGCACGAGAGGCGCAGTGACGGGCTTCTTCAGCTCGACTGGGTCTTCCCACTGGCTGGTCCCGTCAATCCAGACCTGGACAGGAGTCGCGCCGACACTCAACGGATCGCTGTCCCAGACCACAATGTCGGCGTCGTACCCAGGCTTGATCTTTCCGAGCCTCTTGCCGAGACCGAGAAGATCGGCAGGCTCGCTCGTTACACCGGCCAAGGCAGCATGGTAAGGCAGACCAAATTTGTAGCCTTTGGCCGCCTCGAAGATGACGTGCTGGGCATTCAAGACCGGGTTGTCGCTGACATAGATCGGCGTGAGACCTTCCTCGTACAGAACCTTCCCAGCGTACTCGGATCCAATGTAAGCCTCCGCTTTGTAGTACATGTTGGTGGCAAAGATGGCTGATGCGGGAGGTCGGCCTCCCCACGTGCGTTTGAGAATCTGCTGTGGTGTCAGCTCCACGTGTTCAAATAGTAGCAATGCATCAGCTGAGGAAGTCTCACCTCAGGCACGAGGAAGGTCTGATGCGCGTGGTGGAAGGCTCGCACGGAGAACTGAAACTCATTTGTGTGATCCACCATTGCCTCCAGGTCTGGGATAGTGTAGCAGTGAGTGTTGATGTGCACCTGTCCCCTCAACGCAGCGGCCAGAGATTCCCACTGCAGATGCTGAGGAAGGTATGAGTTCATGTTCTCCACGCCCATGGCATCCGCAGCGTTGCACCAGTCATCCTGCTCACGGTTGACCTCCGCAGCCTGCTCGAAGGCGTGGCGGAACTCCCAGGACTCGCCCAGCCTGCTCACTGGACCCCTTTCTCCAACCTTGCCGTAGACACGTTTGGCGTTCTCGCCACAGGCCATCTTCATGTATCTCCAGTTCTTGTCTGGGTCCGCAAGCATGTCCTCGACACTGATCTCCTTGCGGCCGTCGGGCTTGCCTACTGCATGCTTGATCACGTATGCCTCGCCGCCGATGTTGTTGCCGGAACCAGGAAGGACCAGGCTGGTTGTCACGCCGCCGGACTTGATGACCTGGATCTGATGGTCCGTAGGCTGGATCCCATCGATTGAGCGCACGTAGGGCGTGATGTCCGAAGACATCTCATTGACATCGCTGTTTCCTCTCAATTCTGGTAGGGAGTCGACTCCAGAATGGCTGTGCATATCGATCACACCGGCAGTGAGCTGTCGTCCCTTTGCATCCCAGGTAATGGTGTCCTTGGGCAGGTTTGCAAGAGCAATATCCTTTCCGACCTCCTTGATGAGGCCATATTCCAAGAAGACGTCGGCATTGATCCATTGCCAGCCTTCTCCAGCCCGTGCAGCCTCGGCAGACGTGCCCTCGACAGGCTCGCCAACCCAGACGGTGGCATTCCGAATGAGTGTGGGCTTGTGGCCATCAATGTATCTGGCGTTACGCTCACGACCAAGGCCAATTGGGTCGCTGGGGTTCGTGCGCAGCTTCGAGCAGACAGCAAGGTCAGCTTGAAGCTTCGATATAGACAGGCCATTTACCGACACGCCCTGGATGTCGCCGTTTGGAGAAGTCGGAATCTGCCTCCATTGGGCGTACACGATGAAGGCCAGAAATGACAACGCCATCAGCCGCACTGCACGCGAGCGTCGCACATGCCGTCGGCCCTGCTGGTGCCATTGCAGCGCCGGCTCACCAGCGACAGCGCTATACGGCGGCAACCCGTTCTTTTCCGCATGCATGTTTCCTTCCGTGGATTGAATCTTCCAAGCTCACAACCGATGCCCTATGACCCGGGCTTTTTCTCTGACCTGCAGATAGTTGTTAGGGAGGGGGATGGAAATAGAGTTGACGCGGTAGAGCTTGGACACCGGAGCTGTGGGCCGTTTGATAAGCACGAGATCGGTGCCGATTAAGGCGTGCCATTGCCGAAGATCCTCGCCCTCAGGCATTCTCTAACCTCAAGGGGCAGGTCCCAGCCTCCATGAATCACCTCGTGATTCCGAACCTCAGCTCTACACAAACATGAAGCTGTCTTGAATTTCGACCAATTATGTGGTTCCAATACGCACAAAATCGAAACGAACATTATCGACTTATTAGCTTCTCTCTACTAATGAGCGTCAAACGCAATTCCCAAGCATGGCAAAGGCGTTTTGTCTTTGAAATTTTAGCTTGAATTTCCAAACTTGCTCAAACCCCATATCTACCCTAGGGTAAATTGGAACTTGTGGACAAGATGGGGTTTTATTTGAGCTGCAGAAGATAAGCTGCAGGACATAGTGTTCACGCATCTGCCAGAAATGACAACCCCTCGATATGCTATGGAGAGTACCAGGCGGCAGGGTATCCTCGTCTATAAAGGTCATTACCCCAAGCCACGGCTTGCCTCCAGTCCCAAAGGTCAAGATTCCGATAAGAGTATATGGAATTTCAACGTCCTCACAACTGTGCACTGTGGCAGACAGGCTACCGAGCAATCTCTACAATGACAATGGCATTGGAAGTTTCTTCAAAATTGCGTACTTAGGTACCTAGTCAATTACCTGCGAATCATGATGACCACTCAGTGGCCCGCTTTCTACTTGAAACGACCACATGTCTCTAATCTTCGAGATAATCGCATTCAGACAGCCTGGATCAAAGTTTGTATGGTCGCATTAGCCTAATTCGAAATATGAGTGTCGAATTATGAGCCAAAAGGCATACCAAAAACCGCATAGGCGACATCTGGAAATCGAATCATTGTACGCACTCTGGAAGAACGGAAGAATTGGCGACAGGTTGGATTACCAGTCTCTAGCTCCTCTGGCCTCTTCACACACCACCAAGGGCTTCCAAGAGGGCCAACAAATCCTGAGAGATGCAAAAGATTTTGACAAAAAAAAGGAAGAAAAAAAAAAAAAGGGTCCAACAGTATTCGAATCCGCTTACTTCAGAAGTATACGTCTCATATTCAGCAAGTCGTCCTCCTATGAGCTCGAGGTGGACTTGGTTGAGTCGGTTTAAGGAGCATGTATCGAGTCCCATCAAGAACCACTCGACGTTGCCTGATCCTACCATCAGCTGCTCATCTTGTCTAATTATGACGCGCGTATCTAATTTAAAAGAGCCTCTATTTCTATCACCTGAGTACTACTCTACATATGCAACCCGTGCCGGACCCAAGTTCCTGGCAAGCTCCTTACTCCTGAAAAACCAAGCAAATCGGCATCATGCCTTTAAACAACAAACGCCATCTTGAATCTAGAAAATCACGAGGTATACAGTTTACGACAGCTTATCGCGATCCTCCTCGGAATGTCGGCCATGAACGGTGGCTTCGTCCCGATAGTGCAGGTCATTCAGCGGTACATCTGCGCCAGTATTTACCTTTTCGTAGCCCTTCTTCCTTGACCTGTACCGTCTTACGGCGACTATGATGCCGACCACGATCAGAACCAAGACAGCCATAAGCATTGCGCCTGATACCCAGATTCTCCAACCACGCAAACAGCATGGGTAAAGAGCCATGACGACGCCGACACCCCACTGAAGCCAGGACTTCGGCTGCCGGTGGTCAGGAAACAGAGCTTTTCTCACGAGCTGCTTCGACATCGGGCCAGTAGGGCCGGAGAGATAGCGTCTCAGGCCGAAGCGGCGGATGATCTTTTGGCGAGGGTCGCTGTCCGGGTACATCGTGTCGCCCCAGAGCCCGGAGAAGTAGATGGCTGAAGTGAAATTCGACCCTTGGGATGCTCCAGGTGGAAAAATCTGGGCCAGCTCGGAAGTGACGGCATCAAAGCGGTAAAAGTACGCCGAGGAGACGGGGTCCCATCGCTGGCCTGCATCACAGTAGTCCTGTATCACTGCGTCGTGGACATGAGTTCTTGAATAGGCAGGATCAGCTGAATCATTCCGATCACGAATAATGGATTGTTACCTACCCTGCAGAAACATAGTTCGCATGTGAGCCCCAAGCGCTGTAGACAAGTGGCTAGACAGTGATGTCAGAGTCATTGTCCCAACCGCGATTGAAGATGTCCCCTCTGAACTTACCCGTTCGTCATCTTTTGACAAAGTAGCATCGTTCCATTGATATGCAGCCCCGTCAGAGTGCTGGCTGAAGTAGATGCCAGTGGGTTTTCCGTCCCGAAACCGAACCATGTTATGCTCCCTTCGGGTAGATCATAGGTCAGTCAATGGTTTCCGGTACGCAGAGTAAAGTGTTAGTAATTACCAGTCTCCAACGTGATCACCAAAATACATCCCGGGTTCGGTTTCTTTCTCTATCATACCCCTTATCGGCTCCAGCACCCGAGTAATATTCGCGCCGCGGTTATAGGAGTAGAAGTAGAAGTAGAATGCGGCCACGTCGCTTGGGTCTCCTTCGGACTCCACGACAATCACAACACAGGCAGTTGCGTTGTGAAGCGTGCCCAACTCGCCAGGCGTTTCCCCTAGGATCCATGGCGGCAACTCCGTGACATCCTCGGGCTCAGCTGTGAGCGCGACCTGGAATCCGTCGAACCCCCTGTTATCGAGCAAGGCCAGGTTGTCCAAGTCCAGCTCTGGCAGCCCATCCACGGGAATACCATCGACCATGGGCGTGGTATGGCGTACATGTTTGAGCAGGTCTGATGGGCGGAATGGGTCGTCTGAGTGCAGCCAGACGAGTGGTGCTACCAAGTGGTCAGCATAGGCTTCCGAGTCCGGCTCGAGTCTTGCTGTTGGGAACCGGATGGGATGGAATTAGACGTACCATAGCGGGTAACAAAGTCAGGCACCGTCGTCGATATTGCAGCAGCTTCCCTCTCCCGATAAATGGAAGCGCACATCGAGGGTTGGGCGCTGGATAGCAGAAGGCTGCACAGCAGCGAGCGTGGCAACGGGCTTCGGGTCCGACGGGATGATGACTTTCGGCCCCGGCACAGCTGGTCTAGCGAGTTATCTGCAGTATACCCGCAGGTCATACGTGACCCGACCTCATCCAACTCCAAGGCCATGGCATGTGGCTGCTCTGAATTTCTCACGCTGTGACGTAGGTGTGTAAAGGTTGAAAGATGGATCAGATCATCTTGCAGCGTCGTTGAAATTGTACTTTGCCTGGGTGTGTGTTGGTTTTCCGCGGCAGGCAGCCGCCCTCCAGGGCTGCTTACCTAGGTACTTACATACTAGTACCCAACTGTTTTGGGTTGCACATTGTCTCGGCTGTCATCATTGGTAATGGTGCACTTTCATCTTCAGAAACTAATATTAATGCTGCCTGATTTTCTCTCTGCTATGTTTTTTGGTTTCTGTCTTTTCACTATCATCTTCTTTTAGGGTTGGGGCGGACAAGGTTTCAAAACTACCTAAGAATTAACTTTTGCCAGAACAATACTAAGATGTCACGACTCAATTCTGCTTCGTTGTCACTCATATCATGAATTTTGGATCTCCGCTGAACTCTTCCCCCCTCTCTTCAACAGATTGAAACCCTTCTGAACCTATTGAGGAGGCATTTCGTCTGACAGTCGAGACATGAATAGAGCTAAGGGGACATCTACAATAGGAATAACTAGTTCTGTTTCTATTCCGTATACAGCTGTAGCTATACATAGCGCCTTTATATAGTTATAAACGCTTAAGACCTAGTGTTTAAAAAAAGTATATATTATTAATAATAGTAGTTAAATATAATAAGTCTATAAATATATAGCTTTAGCTTTATAATATATAAATAAAGCTAAAGAGAACTACTTTTAATAGCGCTATTAATTATTAATATATAACTTAAAAGTTAGTTAATAGTAAAGTAGTTATATAATAAAATAAAAATAGTTTTTTAAGATAATCTTTATATAAGTAATTCTATAAAAGAAATTTTAGTTAAAAACTTATTCCTTTACTATTAATATATATAATTTTAAAAACCTTAAATAAAAATATAGTTTAAAGATTATAAGAAAATCTTTATTAAATAAGTATAATAACCTTTATCTTAATATATAGCTAATATAGTATACTACTTAGTAAGATAGATTACCTAGTAGGATACTTTTTATTAGTTTACTAACTTTTATTAACCTTAGTACTTATCTAGTATAGTTAATTTAATAAAAGTTAGTATTAATTAATACTAACTACTTTAAATTACTTATTTCTAATTAATTTAGTTAATTTAGAGTAGTTAGTATAAATATAGTATAGGTTTAAACTAGGTTACTTTTAGTAAGAAATATATACTTTATACTAAATAGTACTAACTATATTATTAAAAATATAATCTATTATAAACTATTAAAATAAATATATTTATACTAATTAGTATTAACTAGATTAGATTTACTATAATATAGTTAAAATCTAATTTATTAAACCCTTCTTCCTCTTTTTTATATATTTTTATATTATACCTAATCTTACTATAGTTCTTATAATATTATTTACTTAGTTTACTATAAACTACTTTCTCTATTCTACTATTTATTTTACTAGCTAGCTATTTTCTCTTTTATTTTTCTTTAATTATTATCTAGGAATCCTTAATAGTAAGTACCCTTTTAAGCTATACTTAACTCTTCTTAGCCCTCCTATACTTAGTAAGTACTATATTAGTATTTTTAAGTATATAAACCTAATCCTTTAAAATTATAATTTTATATACTATTACTTATAAATCCTTTAATAGTTAGTTAATAGTTAAAATAATTAGTATAAAGAAGCTTCCCTAATATACTAAGATTCTATCTTTAATAAAACTTAATTACTAGATAGTTTATTAAATATTAGATAGTATTTATAACTCCTATTTTTAAGGAGAGCTAGGAAGAGATTAATTTAGTATTTATAAGTAAATATTAAACTTAGAAATAATAGAATCTAAATCTTAAAGAGTAATTCTAGCTCCTTTAAATATAGATTTAATATTTACTTCTATAAAAGTCTTATTATAGGCTACTTTAAAGGTAAGAAAAAACTTAAACTTAGTAATATAGTTAATAGATATATAGATAAAGAGGTTAATTTAATTACTATATATATACTTTAAGAGTAAATATAATATAATATTTAATAACTAAAGTAAGTAAGATAAATATAATAATATATTAATAATAATAATATTATTTATTTTATAGTAATTCTTAAAGTCTATTAATATATAGCTCTTATATCTATTTAAAATAAGTATCTAATATCTATCCTTTATTTATTATTTTATATACTTTTTAAAATACTAAATTTATTTTAAATTAGTTTAATTATCTATCTATCTATTTAAAGTAAACTTAATAACCTAATCTTTAAAAAAACCTAACTCTATAGCTTAGCTTATAAAATAGTAAGCTCCTTAAATAATTATAAATAATAGAATATACTAGCTCTTTATATTAATATATTTAATAGCTATTACTTATTCTTAGTTTCTAGGCTATACTAATTTAATCTTTCTATATTTATTAATATATATAATAACTATTAATATAGCTAATATATCTATTATAAAGCTAGTTTTATTAAAGTTATAAAAGTTATTATTTATAATTCTATACTTAACTATTATATTATAGAAGAGCTTAAACTAATTTCTAATAATTTCTAAATTTTTATAGAGTATCCTTTAATAGTTATAAGGATAATTAAACTAGGTCTTTAGGCTAGGTTATATATTTATAAAGTATTAAGTCTAGCGCTTATTAATAGGCTTATTATTATATAATAATAGTATAAGGTTAACTATATTTTCTATATTAAAGAAATATATTAGAAAACTTTATATATCTTAGTTAATAATATATTAAATAAGTACTTATTCTTTAATTAACTTAAATTTATAGTTATTAATATATATTTTCTTATAATAGAGTTAATTATTTATCCTAGCTAATAATATACTATAAAAGATAAAAAAGATTTATATAGCTTTATATATACTTATAGGTTTTTTATAGTTTATTTTAAATTTCTTAATTACTTAAAAAGCTAAAATAATTTTATCTTCTTTTAAGTAAATTAGTATAATAGATATTAATTTCTAGTATATTAAATAGTTAAATTAATAGAGTAATATAAAACTAATATAAAAAATAAGGATATAATCTCTATTAAATATAAACCTATCTACTAAAACCTTAAGTTTTTAAACCTATACTATAACTTTACTACTATTTTAAATTAATAAAATAATTAGAAATAAGGAGTTAGAAGTATTTAGTACTAATTAGTACTAACTTTTATTAAATTAACTAACGTGGTATACTACCTAGCGGGATAGATTACCTAGCGGGATACTTTTTTTATATATAAAAAACATCTATACTAACCTTATTTATTTCCTTAAACTAGGCTTAATTTAGATATAAATTTAACTATAGCTAGAAATTTATATAATGAAGCTAAAAATAAAGTTTTAGAATTTTATAATTTTTTTTATTAAGTTATATTAGAAAAATAAATTTATAGGGGTGTTTTTTTAATTTCTTAAATAATTAATTCTATTTAAATTCTAATGTTTTTAGATTTTATATTTAGTTTTATTATATAAATCTCTAGCTATAGTTAAATTTATATTTAAATTAGGCTTAGTTTAAGGAAATAGATAGGGTTAGTATAGATGTTTTTTATATATAAAAAAAGTGTCTTACTAGGTGATCTATCCCGCTAGGTGGTGTACTACGTTATACTAGGTAGGTACTAGGGTTAATAGAAGTTAGTAAACTAGTAAAAAGTATCCTACTAGGTAATCTATCCTACTAAGTAGTGTACTACGTTACTAATTTTAAAAGAAGTTAAAATAAAAAAATAATTTAAAATAGCTTATTTTTAAAACTTTTATAATAAACTTTTAAACCTTTTAAAAGAGGTATTAAAAGAAGTTTATAAACTAATAAAGAGAGATTAGAATAAACTTATACTCCTCTATATCTATACTTTTATTATAAATAATAAAGGCTTTCTAAAGTAAATTATAAAGGAGAATTTTAAGGTATATCTATAAGAGAAGTACTAGGATATATATAAAGAGGTTGAAACGTTTGTGTGTGGGCTCTAGGCTGCTAGGGAAGAAACGAGCGACTGAGTAGATAGACAGTAATACAGTTAAAAGGATACAGTTGAAAGGATGAATATAGTGTGGCCGAAGCCACAACAGGAATAAAGCTAAGCCCTCTGCACAATTTCGTGGTCTTTTAATTTTCAGAATTAAAAGACTCTTCCGGGCAAACGTCCTTTTTCCTTGACCGATTTCTCAAAGGGAATGACTATTACTGTGTTAAATGGAAAGCACAGAATTGTGGCTATTTCTCTGCACTTGCAAAAGGACACACATGGTCGCCTGGGGTGGAAAAGGCTGGAAAAGATCTTCTAAATCTGTGTAATACTCCATCTTATCTGAGGCAGTGAACACTCGGCAAGACAGGCTGAGGCTGGAATGTACGCTTTGACCGATTCAAGCATGGACTCAGGTTATACTGTTGGGCTGGCGTAAGAGTCATGAGTCGGCCGGGCATCGAGCGCAGATGAAAGACAATTCTCACAGAAATCAATGTAGAGAATCTCTGTCTTTGTGCCCTCTGTCTGTGGCTAGGCTTTCTCGGAAAGGATGTGAGCTGGCCTCTCCCGTCAGAACAGCCTCTCGACATCTTGACGTACATACGACTGAGGGAATGTTGAGCGCAGAATGTGATCCCAATGATGACGCGGCGTTGTTACAACAACATTTCGAACACACTTGTGACCCAAAAACCGGACATCAAATTAAGGTTGAACTTTGAGCCATGGATAAGTATTTAGGCATTCCTACGTCTCTACGGATCTTCGATTTCAATCCTAACCAGAAGGTGACAACTGACTTCCCAAAAGGGCTGTGATAAGCGAGTATGTGACGCAAGTATCTGCAAGCCACAGGGCCTTTGTGTTCCCACACCATCCAAATGTGGTATACGCGTATTATGGGAATGGAATACAATATAATGCAACGACAATGTTCGCAGGTGATACGGCCCTGAATCTTTTCTCCAGCTGGTCTGGGCCCGCCTCAAGGGCAATAGCCCTTGTCCATATGCACGGTGTCAGGTGGTACTACTTCTCACAATCTAGATCGCCTTTGAACTCGACGAAACTAGGGTTAACACGTAGTACATGGTTTCCTTGTGACGAATAGCCGGTTTAATGGCGAATTATGTCGGCCAGAATGACTACATTTGTAGCCAAATGCCGCGTCACCCTGAAGCTGCCGTTGACAATGTTTAAGTACACTCCTAAATCTTCTGCAGTCTGCACACAGCCTGAGGGAGGCAGTGGTATTTTGGCTCGGTCACGCTTTACGGCGTAAGAAGCCGAAACGTGCCGAATAGCCTCGGGCTCGGCCACAAGCCGGGTCATCGGCTGGATGAGACATGCCAGATAACACATAGTTGTTTTGCGTTCCATTTCAGCAAAAATAAATCAATACAACCACTGTTATCGATATTGTTTTTTTTTTTTTTGACCGCTGGGTCTTCGAGAGTTTACCATTGTATGAAAGCGCCGTGTATGGCTTCGGACGTTTGTGGAATAGAAACAAAACTAGGTAAAAGTACCAGCTATCATCGCTCATTGCGCCAAAGCACGACGCAATCTCAGCATATGTGATCCAATGTATGGGTTTCCCGAAGCATTGCACTTGCCTCATCAGCTTGCAGGCGACTGTACTTTACCAAGGCTGGTTTGACCTGTGTTCTCAGCACTTCTGAGAACTCCCCATAGAGTAGGTCTTTGCCGTATGTTTCCTCATAAATTCCGCATCCTCCGTCGTGCCGAAATAACACAATAGCCGATCATTTGGAAGAGCTACCAGTGTGCAAAACGATCCCTACGTGGATATTGTTTAAGACGAAGAAAACACACATGAGAGTCGGTCCGAGAAGTGACGCGCCAGGGATACGAACAGATTCAGACTACTCAAGCTACTACGTGTCTGCAACTGAAGGCTGTGACTTGAGAAGCACGGCGGCTAATCTCAGCCCTGTCATGATGGCATGAAGTTAAATAGAACGCTGGACAGAGCGAATGGTCACCCATAGATTGGTAAAACTTCGGGTTTGCCGGGATGCGCCAGGGGTCAGCACTTGACCAAGTACTGGTGGTTGCATGCCAAGATAGACGAACGGACCGATGCTAGGTGTGGCACAGGTCGTGTTGCTTGGGAGTTGCGTTTCGGGAGTGGTCTCGGCTTCCGTGGACGCAAAGCACTGGCATGTGCTAAGCAATTATCCACAATTCTGGCATCTATTGAGAGTCACATCATGCGCATGCACTGTAGAGGAGGGCCCAAATAGGGCAAATTATTTGGAAGTTTTGTGGCATGTGGGTAAGGAAACTTCCTTTGTGATCTGTCATCCTAGTGCACATGCAGGATGAGTGTTAAAAAGTACCCCTGTGCCGTTGCAACCGCGGGTTATCTTGTTTGGTGGCCTTTTGCTATCTTGCATGATACGGACTTCTGTAAAGTCGATGATATGGGTAACTCCCACCTTCCTAGAGAAACATGCCAGCATCACCAACATCGCCAACATCATCTTTATGTGGATCCTATCGTGAACTGGAGACAGTGGTGGGCACTAGAGATCTTGGCTTGTCCGAAAAGTCTCCAAATTCTGGGGCGGGAAATCCGGGGAGGATGCGGGGAATCCTAGAAAGCAAGGCACTATGGCGTCGATGGTGGATAACCGCAATCAAATGCCGTCAACACAATAGGCATAGGATGCCCAGACCGGACCGGGGACCATCCCAAAGCTGTGGGAACTACCGCCTGTAGGGGCCCACGCTCTGCCTTCCCACACCGTCACGGACGGCGATGCCAAGGATGCAACTGATAGGCCAGCACGGCAGCGAAAGGGGCTAGACAACGCGTGGCAGAAACTTAGCTGCCCCGTTGCTGGATCGCCCAATACCCTGAGATAGGCGGATGGGTGGCAGCGGTGCGACATCCGACGAGGTCCCCGTCAACATCCATGCACCTAGGTTGACTCCCAGCTTTACCCTGTGATGCAGAAAAGGGCCGTTTGCCCCACGCCTCTCCATCTAATTAGGTTTCCGGCTCTTGCACTGCTCTTCCATCCCTTGAAGACTTTGGTCGAGGACGATATCCTTAAACATTATCTGTCTTCCCAAGGGTGTTGTTGGCTCTTTGTTCCTGAGTATCCTCTCCCGCCTCACGCAGACCTCAAACCACCGGCAGCACTTCCGACAACGACGCCATGGCGAGCTCTGACAAGGACGACGGTGTCTCCTACGTTCACCAGGATACGGGGACGGGGCTTGAGACCGCTGCTGGGCAGGGTCAATATGCAACAGACAAGTATGCTGGTAGCATCTCTCCAGCACGCGACATTTACTGATTCTCTCTCCCGCAGGTATGGCCAATCCCTAGTCCAGCTGGACCCGGCGGCTGAGGCCAAGCTTCGCCGCAAGATTGACATGATGATTGTCCCGACCGTGGCGCTGTTGTACCTTTTCTGCTTCATCGATCGTGCCAACATCGGTAAGTCATCGATATACCACCAGAAGAATCTCTATATATGCTCAGGACATTAATAGGGAATTAGGAAACGCCCGTCTTGCAGGACTCGAAAAGGACTTGAAGCTTGTGGGCAACGATTATAACGCGCTGCTCTCTGTCTTTTACATCAGCTATATTATCTTCGAAATCCCAGCAAACATCCTTTGCAAGTGGATGGGTCCCGGCTGGTTCATCCCCCTCACATCCCTGGGCTTCGGTGTCTCATCAATCGGCACTGCATTCGTCCATACTGAGGCCCAGGCCTCCGGCGTCCGTTTTGTTCTTGGAATTTTTGAGGCCGGAATGCTTCCCGGCATTGCCTATTACATGTCCCGATGGTATCGACGGAGCGAGCTTGCTTTTCGCCTGGCAATGTGTACGAGCCCACATACTTCGATGATCACCAGACTGGGGCTTTGCTGACCATTGAACCATCCAGATATTGTTATGGCACCACTAGCAGGTGCATTTGGTGGCCTCCTCGCGTCGGCAATCCTGAAGCTACCAGGCTTCGGCAGTCTTCACACATGGCGAATGATTTTCGGCATCGAGGGTATTATCACAGTCGGCCTCGCGCTTATTTCCTTCTTCACTCTCACCGATAGGCCTGAGACCGCCCGCTGGCTCAGCCAAGAAGAGAAGGATCTCGCCATCGCCCGCGTCAAGTCCGAGCGTGTTGGACAGACACAAGTCCTCGACAAGATCGACAAAACGAAGATCTTCCGCGGAATCTTCAACCCAGTCACTCTATCCACATCCTTCGTCTTCTTACTCAACAACGTCACTGTCCAAGGCCTGGCCTTTTTCCTCCCGACGATCGTCAAGACTATTTACCCTAAGGAGACCGTCATCAAGCAGCAGCTGTACACTGTACCCCCTTATATAGTGGGCGCCTTCTTCACGCTGCTTCTGCCGCTCATCAGCTCCAAGATTGACAGGCGCCAAGTCTTCATCATGGGCGCGGCTCCCTTCATCATGGTCGGCTACATCATGTTCCTGGCCAGCGAAAACCTCCAGGTCCGCTACGGCGCCACATTCATCATCACCGCATCCGCTTTCATGCTCGGCTCCCTCACCAATGCGCAAGTCAGCGCCAACGTTGTGAGTGACACGGCACGGAGCGCGGCTATTGGAACAAATGGTAAGTTTTCCACCTCTCATCCCGCCAGGCTCGTTCGAGCAAGTTCGCTTTGTTTCAGGATGACGAACTGACGTATCTCAAAACAGTCATGTTTGGCAATATCGGCGGACTCGTCGCCACCTGGTCCTTCCTGAGCTGGGACGGACCGAATTACCACATTGGAAACGGGCTCAACCTGGCCACTGGAAGCACCATCCTGATCACCGCAACCTTGACCCTATTCTGGATGAAGCGTGACAACAAGAGGCGGGACAACCGGAGCCTTGAGGAAGAGCTGGCGGGATACTCCCCGGAAGAGGCCTCGGATCTGGACTGGAAGCATCCCGGCTTCCGATGGAGGCCGTAAGGAAGTGCTTGGCCGCTTAGGGCCTTGGCTTGTACTCTTGGTAGTGTGTGTTGTCATTCATACTCGGTTCGATCATGAAACATAATTTGTCCAGGAGGAATGATAACCAACTTGAAAAGCTTCGGTAACGCTCGTGTGATTCTATTGACAGGTCACTGCTAGTCTCGGCACAAAATTGGTGCCGCATAGCTAGAGCAATGTAATACCCGACCCTTCTAAGACCGCAGCACGATATTTCAACATCCCATTAGTATTATGTAACATCATGGAAGAATGTCTCGAATAACCATAGGTGTTCCTATGTACATACCATCCTCTGCGGCTTCGGTGCAGACGGTTGAGGACGGCAACTGCGCACATTTTCCCCGTACATACGCAGGAAGGGCTAGTGTTTTTTTTTTCCTTTTTTTTTTCTTTCCATTTTCTTTTAACCACACTGCTCCTTCATGATCCAGCACTTGGGCCAGTAGGTATGTCTCAACAATAAGAAATCGGCTATGTGTGCGTTGGGTTATTCTTATTGGTCGAGCTGACTCTCGAGGGTTGAACCCCGCTGCTAACAGACCGGAGCTACGGTCAGCTTAGAGCCGTGATTTGTCCGAGAAGCAAGGGCAGCCTGTACTACCCTTCAGTCATCTATCTGCACTCTCTTACAAGCCACTCCTGCACAAAATCCATGAAACTTGGTCTGAGCTGACACAAATGTTTGCTTGGCGGCCAAGGGCTCTTTCAGGACTCACCCGTCAACACAGAAATCCTAGCCACTGCCCTGCGCGGCCAAGGGAGGGACAGCTTCCTGCCCTCAGCCATTTCCGAACTCGCGGCATGATAGCCCTCGCAGACAAGATCCTGGTAGGACCATTCACCCTTATGGAATGGGAAGACTTCCTCGCCAACGACCCGCCCGACGACGGGGTCCGCCTCCTTCTGCGCAAGTCCAAGTCCACCGCTCCAGGGATCGAATATATCGCCGCACGCGATGCAGCCCTCTGCTTCGGCTGGGTGGACAGCACCGCACGGGGCCACGACGGTGACTACCAGGAGAGATGTTTCACGCCGCGCCGGGCACGCAGCCGCTGGTCGCAGGTGAATCGGGAGGTTGTGGAGAGGCTGATGGGCGAGGGCCGGATGCGCGAGGGCGGGCTGGCCGAAGTCAACCGGGCGAAAGCAGATGGGAGGTGGGATGCTGCATATCGAATGAAGACCGCGGAGCCTGATGGAGAGTTCCAGGCCGCGCTCAATGCGAACGTGCGGGCTAAATCTTTTTGGGAATCGCTGGGGCGGACGAAGAGGTTTCCATTTCTGTTCAGGCTAATGAACATCAAGAGGCCGGAGACGAAGACTAAGAAGATTCAATTGCTTGTCGAGACTTTGGAAAGGCATGAGACCCTGAAGACATAAACCATCAAAACTTTCTTTGCTTCTGGTGCATACGCGGTTTTCGGCAAGTTTATTGCAAAGGTGCCTGGATATAACCTGCAGCACTCTGATTTACTGATTACAGAGTTTCAAAGTAGCCTGTATGGGTGCCAGTCCGTCGCAAGAATGATATCGAATGCCTGAAGCGCGAGGTGTATCGAATATCAAGAGAATATCATGTGAACTGATTTAGACCCAACGACTGCTGGCAGCGGGACTAAATTTCTTCAAGGCATTATAACATTTCAAAAATGCATGCTCTAATTATATATGCTAAAAGCTACAAATACTTTTGAAACTCCACGGGCTGGCTGTGCGTCCACAAAAAAAAAGGAAATGACTTTTAAGGCCTCATCATCTTAGTCTCCGCACTTGGATCCCGTCTTGCATGCTTTGTATGGCATGGCGTTCTGCTGTCTGTTACAGCCATTCTCGTCTTGAAATCAATCTCTTGTGTACTTGGATTGTTGACGCCACTTGTAACCGTATCTGAACATCGCCAAAGGAATTGGTATCGTGGCGGCACTTATCGCTGCGAAGATAGTGAAGCCCCAGCCGTACCCAAACTTCGACACGAGAGGCTCAGTGGCCAGCGGCACGAAAGTTCCCATCAGGCATCTCGTGACAATGACAGCAGATACTGCAGAGGCTGAGTATACTCCAAACGCATCAACCACGTATGCCATCAGTGGCAGGAATGAGAGCATCAGGAAGCTTCCTAGCACCACCACAGCGCCGAGGAGGACAGAGACGTGAAGGTGCAATTGCGTCGCCCAGCCATAAACGAGGACAGGGATGGGGAAGAGCATGCTACCCAGGATAATGAATGGCAAGCGATATTCCGGCTGTCCAACTCCTTGATGCATGTTGCGCAGTTTGATGTAGATCTTGTCAAGATACACATTGCACATCAGAACAGATGCGGTGGATCCGATTGAAAATGTGAGAAAAGCAAAGCCTGTGGCCGCTGGTGTGAAGTTGTAATACTGCTGCAAAATTGGCGGCAGGCTTGTCGACATGATGTAGAAGTAGGTGAAAGTGAAGGAGCCGAATAATGCCAGAATTTGCAAGGCAAAGCTGCTCTTGAGCACAATGAAAGGGCGCAATACAGATTCTCCGATGAGCTGCCAGCTGTGCCCACCCTCCTCGGCATCGAACTCAGACCTGAGTGCAGAGTTGCCAGTCTCTTTCCTGAGTCGGGCAGCCTTCCGCTTTAGTATCTCGACCCTGTATGTTTCGCGGAAGCAGATCAGAAAGGCCACCTCGCAGGCGCCTGCAAGGACAGCGCTCATCCAGAGCGTCTTCCTCCAGCCCAGTGTCTGAGCCACAGCACCGGCGATGGCTGGCCCAGCGGCCCCCCCTATGAGCGGCGCGAGCTGGATGAGGCTCATGGCTCCGCCGCGCATTTCGGAGACGAAGATGTCGCCGACAATAGCCGGGCTGAGGACGTTGGTGGCGACTGCGACGCCAGTGAGAGCCCGCGCGAAAATAAGGATGCCCGTTGTCGGGCTCAGCGCAGCGAGCACCGTGAATGCCGTAAAAAGCGCATTGGCGATGTTTATGACCGGGTAACGTCCGTAAAGTTCAGAGAGGGGCGCGATGAAAAGGGGACCCGCGGCTTCACCAAGTTCCCAAATGGTCACGAGCAGCACGCTCGCAGAACTGGAGGCGTGCCCGTGTTCGAGGTCGTCCACGATGGTTTGGGCTATTGGCACCACGCCGATACACGTGAAGGTTCTGTTTTGGCGTATCAGCATATGCGAATTGATCCCCGCGCGACATTGTGGCGAATTTCAGCGAATAAAATTTCTTCCTTCTTACACTGTGAAGGCCATTAATGCCAGTAGAGTCACAATCATCCATTTGTAGCTCTGAGGCCAGTCCAGGGGATTTTCATCGTCGCCATTCAGATCAAAATCGACGAAGTCGTGCTTGCTCGGTACTCTGTATAATTGGTCGTCTCTCGGAATGGGGGCAGTCGCAGCATCTGGCAGCAACGGAGTGGTCTCATCCATAGTGGTACTAGGTTCCAAGGTTATCGCAGATATGTCGCCGTGAGCACTTGTTCGAGGCAAGAGCGGTGAGAAAATATCTTGTGAGAAGAAAATTCGAGGTACACCTCCAGTGCAGTCCCTGGAAGACTGAGTAGAGAAAGTTGCGACTCGGAACTGATAACGAGGCTGACTCGGATCAAAATCTGACTCAAACTATTTAAGTACGGGAATTTGCAGCAAGGGTCCAGATTCTAGCCGAATCCAGCCAAGCAGATCCGGCCGCTATCGTGCAGGCTTATTAACGCCGCTCAACGGCGCCCTGCGGAGAAAGACGGTGACCTATTTCACGGGAACGCCCTTCGCAAGAACAGGCGCGGTTGGTTGTTTATCGGGAAACCCATTATACGTCACCCCACACCTTCCTAAGTGTTCTTGGTCTCACCATCCAAGCCGTGAATGACGATCCAGATTGCCGCTCTGCACTGCTCTCGCCATCTTTCTCCGCACTGAAATCATCCGACCTCAATAGGCACATCCCTACCCGCATATGCAGGTAGTCAACGCTTTTGATCGGCAGCTTTTCCAGGGACCAGGGTGGGACAAAAATCACACTCTGAACTCTCATAAGGCGCGCCTGATCCATTTGAATTGACCCGGCACCAGCCGCGATAACCTCGGAAGAATTTTGATTGGTTACGTTGGATCTGTACAGGATATTGTCTATTCGATATTGTCGCGACTCACTTCGTTTTTGTTTCGCTTTTAAATTCCTCGCGCGTTTGGTACACTTGGGAAAGTTTTATTTCGAAAATGCATGCATACAACGCATTCGTATCATATTGGAGTCCGGGAGATCGAGCACACGAATATCCTGAACAACTTTGTTGACAATATTAATTCAGGGAATATAAACTGAAACCGTGGACCGGGCACTCGAACAGATTCCAGGAGCCAACGCGTACAAGTTGCTCAAATCCGTCGGGCTGCCGGGGTCGTTATGGGAGCAGGGTTCCTCTACACAACTGCTGTTGTTGTTCAGACAAATGGCACGTATATTTCAGTGAAGGACGCCCGGATTCATTTCTTATGTTGTCATGCTCATCAAGCTTTATTAGGGCATCATAACTATGCGGAATCAGTTTCGAATTGATGGAATTGCGATGCGAACCAATAACTACCGTCAAATACACTCTTGGTCATCCTTGATAACCTTTCTTCCTTCTTCGACAGAGGATTGTCTCACCCACTCCTGGTTATCTCGCCGTGGCGTTGCAAGTCAAGATCAGGTACCCCTAGAAAAATTACCCATCCTTCCCAATCATCCGTTAAGAGCATTCCATAGAGATTTTTGGCACCCGGCGCACAACATCAGATCTTCTCGGCCCAGCTTATCAGCCGTTGAAAGGAGTGGTGGCGAGAAATAGTGTCCACATTCTACGTGGCGCGGCCACAGCTGCTTCTGCACCAGTTCCACACACTTCCAGCAGAAGAGATACGCCATCTTTCTGTTAGCACCATCATGAATGTCCACAAACCAGTGGGAGCTGTCCCCCGAGGGAGAAACCTGGCGCCCGTGGAGCCAGGGGAGGTCGCAGTGGAAACACCTGCTGGGCGGGGTGGGTATCATTCCTGGGAAAGCTCCCAGATCCGTAGTCTAAGGTAGAGTATTTGACCCCTGGTTTTCGTTAGAAAAGCTTTCCGAGGGTAAGCAGAAACGAGGTTAGTCACCTGGGTGTGTGGTTTCAGACGTACTTTCCGAAAAGCTGGTACCTGGAGTTCCATTCTTTGCTGTGGAGGGGAACAGGGAATGGGAGTCTCTCCGTGGCGATTTGCTCTTCGGGCAGAACATTGGCGACTCGACAGGGGCTTGCATGATCTTGCGTGCATCAAAGGTGGCAGTACCCTTCGCGAAGGTCCATGGTTCTATGGCATGTTCCATGGAATCTGGAGGCGGCCAGTCGAGGGTCCCTTGTCGAGGGAATTGAAGTTTCACTTGTAGACTTATGCCTGCGACACAATGCGTTGCTATTCGCACACCGTTGTCTTGAAAGAAAAGAATCAAAGCCAAAGTCAACAGCTTGAACAGAGTTCCAGCTCTGGGCCACGGGTAATATAATATGTACCGAAGAACGCAGGCCCGCTGCTGTAGTGAATGAAAGTGTAAGGTTTGACGGAGAAGGACACCACTGCTATCAGGCCATGAAAAGTTGCAGTTACGGTCTAAATACCGGTGGCATAAAATGGAACTCTTCGCCCTAAAGTTGTGTAGAGGATGAAGATTTGGAATTTGGCGGCCTTGAGTTGCCCAAAGAGACTCATCTCAGCCGAGTTGCTCCCTCCATGTCAATTTCGGCACTCAGGAGAAACAAAGGCACGAGTTGCACGGGCTGAAACACCTCACATAGTGGCTTAAGCGAAATGAGAAGATCCTTTTTGAATCGCTATATCATTCTTTTTTGCTTGTGACTTGTCTTTCAGTCAGGAAAAGACTGGGTAATGATGGCGCGCCGTCCTGTTCCAATTCGCCAGATTCATCCGCCCAAGGCCAGAGGTTCGCTATGTCACAACTTCCCACGGGCTTCAATGTAATACCAATATGATGTGTATCAGTACAAAAATAGCTTCATTTTTTTTTTAATTGCCAAAACCTTTTGACCACGGAAGTCGGTAGTGGCTGGCTTCCGGAGGTAGCCTCGTAAATGAACAGCCTGAGTTTAGCGACGCGGTCATGTCTCAGACCAATCACCACACAGGTCTTGTTTCTTATTCCGCGCACGATGTCCCGAAGTCGCCGTAGAAGCACGGCCATTCTTTGCAGCACTTCTCGGTGGAATAAGTGGCTCTCCCACTCAAAGAGTTGATCTTTCAAATCCAGCACCTGAGGTTAATAGAAAGTGCCGTTTTCATGGTGGGCCGCGACAAGGTATCGCGTGCGCGCAAACCACATCTCGTGGTACCAAGATGGTATCTGTATCCCCGAGCCGCGCCAGTCGATCCGCAACTCTACAACACTCTGACGTCTCTTTCCCACGCCACTGGATTTCGGGTCAACCAAAGAAGCTTCCACTTCATAACGGACGGCCAATTTTAGTCCCCCAAAATCGTACTGGATGACACGGTGATGACACGAGGTGTGCTCACAAGCCCGAGACATCTGTGCCACGGCCTCTTTGAAACTTTCGGCCCAAGTTGAGTACGCAGGGCCGGCACCTCGATATCTGGATGGCGACTTCAACGACCGCTCGACGATCAAGGTGTTTTTAACGAGGTACAAACCAAATCGTAACGTGCTGCTGACTTTTCCAGCGCAGAACTGATAGAAGCAGGTCAAGTTCTTTCGATCAACAAGGACGTCTACCTGAGTCCCTGACTGCCGAAGTCTCTGGCATACGATCTGCAGCTTCAAACACAGCTTTGAAAGAGTGACAGGGGTTTTTTGCCGAGTTCTAATCAACAATATGGTAACCTTGATCCTCTTTGAGCGTCGCAGGAAATCGCGGATTCGTAAGTCGCAGCACAGGCGATTCAGAAACTTCGAGGGCAGGCGGTGCACCTATGTACCTTTATCAGCGTCGATCAGTCAACTGCTTGCTAGATTAGGGGTCTAGACCTCCATACCGTGCTTTGGTCGGCACTCGAGACGGTTATTATAAAGGTCAGGGACTTCTAGGTAATTTCCTTACTATAAGGCTACCTTTTAGTACTAAAAGATATTACTATAGTATTCTTCTTAATCTAATAATTATAATAGTATATACTATTAAGTTTAAATAAAATCTTTAGGAATTTAAATTAGTTGTAAAGGGGAAAAGAGGTTATAAAGAGGAATTAGTCTTTAGGCTAAAAATAGACTTACCTAGGAGGCTCTTTCCTTTAGAGAATCTCTCTCCTAAATCCTTAGGGGTAGGTCTCCTACTTTAGTATATTAGCTAGCTAAGTGTCACAACCCTGATAGAAATAGGAACAACGGTTGGTTCTATTTAGAACAGAACCCTACTGAAGGCTAGTATACTAGCTAGCTAAGCGGTATAAGGAACCTAGCTATAGTTATATAGTTAGCTTACCTAAGTTAGATTACTAAGGATTACTAGGTCTTAGCAGTAAGCCTAGTAAGCTAATATTATAGATTACTCTAGATTACTAGAGGAGTATAGTAAGCTAAGTAAGCTAGTAGTAAGCTAGGCTAAA
>JUJX01000432.1:0-25998 GCA_000800745.1 Diaporthe longicolla
ATTTATATATTTATATATATATATATATATAAATATAAAATCTATATATATATATATATATAAAATCTATATATAAATATAAATATATATATAGTATTTATATATTATATAAATATAAAATATATATATATATAGTTATAACTCTAATAACAACGTTAACAATATATTTTTCAACACTATTACTAATAGAAGAAGATATAGTATATAGGCTTAATAGTATACTTAAAATTATATTTAAGATAACCTTAATATAGCCCTAATTCCTCCTAGCAACAGTTACTAGGGAGAATATTAGATATAAATTTCTTAGTAGTAAGTACTACTGTATCTTTTCTAGGGGGGCACAGCTGACCAGGGACCCCGGAAGGGGTTACAGTGGGAGTGGGGAGTAGAGGATATAAGAAAGGCCCACTTGACCACCGTGGAGGCTGAAAATGATCAATATCCCCGATATCTAACGTCTGGCCAATAATGATTGGAAAGCCTACCGTTCTTCACGTAGGATATAGCTGTATAGTATATGTGTAGCTGTCATCTCTTGTCTAAATACGGAGCATCTCCGGTGCACTATGGTCCATGCGACCGGGAATGTGCCAAGAACGGTTACGCTTCTGTTCAAAGGAGCAGGGGAGGCTGAAGAGGACGCGCAAGCCTTCGCGTTAATCACAGCCCAATCACCTGTGCATGTCCCCTTCACGAGCAGCTGCCATTGGGGTCTGCAGTGTATGTCTGTGCGCGGCCGTTAAAATCCAGCTCGAATCTTCCGCGTCTGTAAACTCATTTCCGACGCATCCAACATCCCAAGCTGTCAGGCGACCGGGCCAAAGACTGTTAGTGAAGATGCTCGAGCGCCTGCATTAGAGTCGCCGGCCCGTCCCATATCACGCCTTTTCCAAGATCGTCTGAACTACGCACGCATCTCAGCAGCAACGCGAGAAACGGGTCCGGTGCCGATGTCAAGCCCGAACCCGTAGATCCCCTCGCTGCTGGTTAGCAACATCGTACATCGAATTCATGATTCCTCCAGCAACTTTGAGCCGCTCTGTAAACGGAGTGTTGCTGTCGTTTAGCTGGCGGAGTGGTCAAAATCTATCTGCCGCTGGATTGATTGAGCTTCGCATGAATGGCCTTTATCTACGTCAGCTCCATCAGTCTTTTTCTTAATACCTACTAGTTCTGGCACAAAAGCCGGGCCAGAACCTGTAAGTTCAGTTCTCAGTCGTCAAACCTTTGCATTCCGCGATCTCAAGTGCTGTCACCTGACCACAGCATATAGTCCAGCATGGACTAAAACTACAAACAAGCGAGAGCCTTTGTCCGCGATGTCTCCCGTTGGCTATAGTAAGTATACCACGTCGACACTCGGATTACCCAAAAAGAAACAAAAAGATATCCATGTTGGAGGGTCTGGCCGGGGATTGAACCCGGGACTGGGTGATTATTAGTTATGCTGCAAATTTTGCAAGTGGATCTATCTCGAAATGACTTACCCTCGCGCAGTGAAGCTTCAGGGTGTTCCCTAAGCGCGAATCATACCACTAGACCACCAGACCAGGTGTTTCTGTTGATACGCCTATTTGGGTGAACGCCTGGCCGGCTGCACGGTTTATATCGCTGCCCTGGCCAATGACTGACACAAGACCTGAGTCACAGGCAGCCTCAATTTCATCTCTTGTTTTTACTGGCGAACCCTGAACGAGCTCTTTGCAAGAAATTTACCGATCTGCAATGCATGCTGGGAATACTGTGGCATGTGTAGATTCTTGAAATCAACGCCGTGGTGCGATTTGCGTTGGCCTAATTCTATTTGGGAGCACAGGAAATCATCGGCCTACTCCGGATGCCGCCTAGAGGAATGCGGCTCGGTCAGCACGCGCAGCTATCGCCCTGCGGGCGGCGGGCCGGCGAGCAGCCGCAGTGTTCGGTACTTGACCGATGCAGGATTGCGAACCTTAAATTCCACGGCCACATGATCTATCTACCTGTGCCTGGGAATTCAGGCCCTGAGTCGCCGCCCCGGAAGGGAACCGAAGGGTCTCATGCAAGGATCGAGCATAGGTGTGCACGCATTTCATGTTGTGACTTTCCTTCCCCCCTTGGGTCTGCCGTTCTGGCTATCTGGCAGCCTGGCAACACGGAGATGGTTTCCGCGGCGAGATCCACGGCGTGGCAAGTTCAGTGAGTGAGTCAATGCACGAGGGCAGTTCTAGTGAGGTAATCTTGAGAAAGCCTTCTTACGCGACAGGTATGCCTCCCAATCAGTTCGATTCAGCCCCAATTATCCTCGGCGAATTGGCAAGCGAGCTCTTATCCACCTGTCTTTGCTTGGCGGACGAAAGCTTTTCCCCGTGGGGCAGATGAAAACGATGTCCACTCGCGTGCCTGGGCCCGCCCGTTGGGCGACGGCTCCAGCAGGAATTCACCCCCACGAACCGTTAGAAGCAAGGGGATTAGTAATGTCCAACTGCTGTGTCCAGGTTTGGAACTTGTCGGCGCGTTTGACCATGAGTTCACGCAAAAAGTTAGCCTGGGGCAGCGGCACGCTACTGATACAGCATGATATATAGTAGGGGCCTGGTCGAAAATATCCCGGAACTTCAAATGATTTGGCTCCTCGACACGAGGCCACTACGATGGACATCGGCTAGCCGTCGGGAACGGGCACCCCTATGAAATTGGCATCAGTCAGTTGGCTTCCCACCCTTGTTGGGATGACGGTCTTGGCCTTCTTGGCTGCGTGGCCAGAGAAGCTCGAGTGAATCTGGCAGTCTGGGGACCCCGCAAGCTGATCCGGTAAGTTGGGTGCGCCTGACCAGAGCCCTCGCGTGGGCGGAGGGCCAATGAGAACCGTCACCGGGCCTCTTGGCACAGCACGACTTCAGTTGAACGGGGCCACTGCTGGGGACCCCGAGTCGGTTCTGGCCAGCTTTCTCATGGATCCAGCCTGCCCCGCTAAGTCCCTGCCTGCTGCGTGGCAGGCCACGCGAATGCAACGGCGCTCGACCTCACTGCAACTCTTGGAACAGCGTGCCGGGACAACTCATATTGCTCAACATAGCTTGATATAGCTGTGCCAGTCCCAACTCCTGAAATGTCTCGCTGTTCTGTGCCGGAACGAAGTCAGCGGAAGGAGGGGTGTCTTGCATGGCATCCAGTCGCGAAAATTACAGCATTGGTCTAGTCTGCCCACCGTTTGCCCTTGATTACTACCCGCCCCCAACAGCCAACGCTAGAGATCTCATGGTTGATCTCCGGCACTCGCCAGCTCCCAGTGCCGCCAGATCCTGCCTCTCTGGCATTAGACCCGCCAACTGACTTCCCGGTAGCCGGTCCCTGGCCACTCATAGCAGTTTTTACCACAAACATCCTTCGCTAGACCGATCGTCAGACGCCACGCACAGAGTAGGGCCGAGGCCTTTGCCGCCCCCAGAAAGGAGTCGACAAGGAACTGCCTGGGGTTCCAACGCGTGGGAGGCTTGGAAATGGCCTGAGGTCGCCCTCTTCCGTCGTCAACACCGGCGCGTCCTGCGTCCCGGCGCAGGAGGTGGGTATCTCTTCGCCAGGTTTGTTGGTCGTATCTTACTGTCCTTGCCTCGGCAGGGTTGGCCCTTTCTGGTAATCCGACGGATTATTATCCGATTCCAACCCCCTCCCTGACACGCCTGTACAAGCGAAGCTGTGCCGCCTCGTCGCCCCAACTACCTGATTTGCTTGGTGTCCATGAGCAAACTTGTTAGGTGTTGGGGGGTTGTGATCGGGGCAGAGGTACCTCGTCGCGTTGACAATGACATATATATGTATGTGTCCAAGACCTCGATTTTCCTCGGCGGAAGAGGGGAGAAGACGGGGTAGTCCACAAATGCGTGGTTTTGGCGAGTTGACCGCTTGCGTTTCCGGTCTTGGGAGCTCGTGAGGTGGTTCCATCCATCCTTGGTCTTCTGGACAATTCGCAGGGGTTCCTGTAATACAATATGTACATGTCCTACCCCTCGAGCGACGCGGTTTTTTCCTAGGCGCGGCCAAGGGAATATAAGACCCTCCCGTCTCCGCGATTCGTTTGCCCAGCCGTCAACCAAGCCCACTAAGCTCTCCAAGCATTCTCCCGTCCCCCCCTCCCGACTTCTTAACTGTCCCGCCAAGTCAACCTACTCGTGCGCCACACTCTCGGCGACAAGACTCGGCGACAAGACGTCAAAATGGCTGGTGGTGTCAAGAAGCCCGTCAACGTCTTCCGGTTGAAGAATCTTGGCCTGCCCAAGGAAGTCTTCAACTGGCGACTGTGGTTCTCTGTCTTCTCTTTCGGTCTCTTGGGAGCCGCCCGTGTAAGCCTCACTTTTCACCTGTTCCGGGTCTCGTCTTTCATGTTTTGGAGTAATGCAACACTTCAGGATCCGTAGCAGGACTAACGTATTGTAGGGTGTCGATGAGGGATTGATCAGTGGTGCCTTTAACTCCAAGGATTTCCAGAGCACGATAAATTACGACTCGTACGATGAGGTCGCCAAGGCCAACATCAAGGCCAACGTCTCGGCAATGGTCCAGATTGGATCTGTGGGAGGAGCGCTGTTTGCCTTTGTGATAGCCGACCGAATTGGCCGTATCTGGGCCACAAGAGTCCTTTGTATGTTTTGGGTCGTGGGCATTGCCATGTTCATGGGAGCCAACGGCAGTTTGGGTCTCATCTATGCCGGTAAGCATCATTTTTCACCTGTTATAGGTCCCCGTCTTTTGTGTTTTGGGATGCTGTAGAATGCAACACTTTAGGATCCGTAGCAGGACTAACATCACCACTAGGTCGCTTCATAGCGGGTCTTGGTGTCGGGCAAACGCCCGTCGTCGGCCCCGTCTACATCGCAGAGATTGCGCCTGCGCCTATCCGAGGTCTCTGTACCTGCATCTTCACCGGTTTCGTCTACCTGGGTATCGTCCTCGCCTATTTCGCCAACTACGGATGCGAGATCAACATCGGCGATACCACTCACGCTCGGTGGTTGGTGCCCACAAGTGTACATATTATCTTCGCCGGGCTCAGCTTCATCTTGACCTTCCTTCAGTATGAGTCGCCTCGCTTCCTCATCAAGCAGAACAAGCCCGACCAGGCTCTCCACAACATGTCGCGGCTCCGTCACCTCCCACCTGACCATCCGTATGTGGCAGAGGAGATCGCAGCTATTACGATGCAGCACCACGAGGAGATGGAGGCCACAAAGGGCACGACCTTCTGGGGCATGATTAAGGAGCTGCTCTTCATCCCGTCCAACCTGTACAGGTTCTACCTGGCCATTGGCGCCCAGCTCATGAGCCAGTGGAGCGGCGCCGGCTCGATCACGCTGTATGCGCCAGACCTGTTTGCACTGATGGGCATCACCGGCACGAACGAGTCCTTGCTTGTCACTGCTGTCTTCGGAATTGTCAAGCTAGTCGCCGCCATTGGCTGCGCGCTCTTCCTGGTCGACGTCATCGGCCGCAAGCGATCACTGCTGCTCGGCATCACCCTGCAAGCAATAGTAAGCATCACTTTTCACCTGTCACGGATCCCGGTCTTTCATTTTCGTGCAGCAGGACTAACGTCACCACTAGGCAATGTTGTATATAGCTGGCTTTTTAATAGGAGTTCCTGAGCTTGGTATAGTCGAGGACTACGAGCTCACTCCTAATGAGACCGGCCCCTCCAAGGGAGCAATCTTCATGATCTACCTGTCGGGCTTCGGCTGGGCCCTGGGTTGGAACTCGATGCAGTACCTGCTCACGGCGGAGCTGTTCCCCCTGCGCATCCGCGCCCTGGCCACCTCGATCGCCATGACGGCTCACTTCGCCAACCAATATGGTAATAGCAGAGCCTTGCCAAATATGTGTAAGGGATCCCTATCTTTCATGTTTTGGACTGTTTTAGAATACAACACTTGAAGACCCGTAGCAGGACTAACATCACCATCAGTGCTGCCTATGTCCTCCGGAGGCATCACGCCCAGCGGTACCTTCTGGTGCTTCGCGGCCGTCACGATAATCGGCGGCTTCTGGGTCTGGTTCTTCGTTCCCGAGACCTCTGGCCGCAGCCTTGAGAGCATGGACAACTTGTTCGCCCTGCCCTGGTACAAGATCGGGCTCCACGGCAACAAGGATGCCGAGGAGCTCGACATTGTCCACGACAAGAAGTTTGAGGAGGCCGGAGTGTCTGATGCAGCTCATGTTGAGAAGAGCGAGAAGGTCTGAGGTCTTGAGATTTAGCTTCGTAGCATGTAGTGTTGCTTCTTCTTCAAACAAATTGGAATACGCGTCCACGTCATCTTTGCATTCATATTCATGAAGTTACAGTCGCTCTTGCGTAGTATTTGTGTACATGCAATGGTTGGCTATGTGGTGATTTGTGATGACAGTAAGGGGAATGTACCGAACTCTTTGAGGTCGTGCCCGCCGTGCTGAAGATCGGCTATCATTAGTGACAATTCATAATATTTCCAATGTTGAAGGTTATTACCACGAGACTGGAGACCCGCACCCCTAGAACAAGAGGGTGCCACCCGAGCCCTCTAGATACCACCGTACAGAACAACTTCCTAAAGGATAATATCCTACGGTGTAACGTGCTACAGGATATCTTCCTGTGGGATGACCTCCTATAGAACAACCTCCTATGAGATGATCGGTTCAGTGTTGATGACCTGAGTGCTTTAATTTTGAAGTTGTCCGAGGCCTTTTCTACCTCTTTTGAGCTATGTACTTAGTTAGCCTTGTATGGGTGTACCCTTCGGTTTTACGAGTGAGTCTCTGATCCCTTTTCCAACGTATCAAGCTGAGCGCAGTGGAGACAACAGGAGCGTGAAAGGCAGCGGCTCTGTCCGAGGACCTGCATGATCCAGTAGTCACAAAGTGATTACGAAATTACGAGAACTGAATTCCTGGTAATCAAGCTCCGACAACGGTGTGGCTACCACGAAACGCTGACTCGTCAAGCAAAGATAAGGTCATGTAAAAATTGCTGATCTCATTTTCGCGAACACGGAATCCACAAGCCAGACGAACTCAGCGGAGCTCGTTACAAGAGCCCGTTACAAAGAGGACGATTTGATTTGCCAATATTATTGAATTTCGTGAAATTATTCGCCACTTGTATTGACGCTGGGGCAAGCTTTCCAGCCATGTCAAAGCCCGTTGGCAGATCCCCACACGTACCACATACTGAAGACTCGATGGACATTCCATGATGACACAGTTTGGTGTATTGCCGAGGATTCATTCACTGATTTGGAAAATACTGGACGAGCGAGAATTCTTTCAGTTTTCTGTTATCCGTTTCTTTCATCCTTCCAAGGTCCGAAGGACTGATCACGGCCTATTCATTCAGAGAGCACTTGCCAGCGCTGAAAACGACTGGGCTGGGAGCCTGTGACAGATTCAATGCGTGATTGCACTATGTTCTGTTTAACTAATGTAGATACCCTTCTCACTTCCGATCTACATGATGCATTTCTCCCACCTGACACTTCTACAGTGTGAAAAAAAAGACTTCCTCAGAATTCGCTCAAGCCCATGCATCCTATGGCTTCAAGCCCCCTTGGGGCTCGAGCTCTGCCTGGGGCGCCTGCTTATGCGGCGCCGTTGTAAGCGAGGAGGTTCGGCGTGCCCGAGGGGACGCCGGTAATGACGCCTGAGATGGCGTTGTTGCGAATGTAGGTGCACAGCGCCGCTGGGGTCATGGATCCCTGCAGGGCAAGGAAGTACGCGCCCAGACCGGCGACGTGGGGAGAGGCCATGGAGGTTCCGGACAGAGTAGCCTACGGCGTGTTAGCTTCAGCAAGGTGACGGTGTTCCGAGGGTGTTGGCCTCGTAGGACTCTAAACGTACTGTCGCACTGGTTGAGCCAATGTAAGAGCTGACGATGGATGATCCGGGAGCCAGGATGTCGACGACAGAGCCGTAGTTAGAGTAAGACGCAAGAGCGTCAGAGCTGGTGGTCGCACCGACAGTGCAGGCGGTCGTCTCGGAGGCAGGGGAGTAGTTGGCAGCGTTAGCACCGCTGTTTCCGGCGGCGACAGCAAGGAACACACCGGCACGGACGAGGGCGGCAGCAGCGGAGTTCACAGCGGTGGATTTGCTGCCACCGAGCGACATGTTGGCCACAGAGGAGCACGAGCGCTTGGGGGCATCGGTTGCCACGTAGTTGATACCAGAAATCACACCCGAGTTCGTGCCGGACCCGCTGGCATCTAGGACCTTGACGGCGTACAGGGTGACCAGCTTGGCTACTCCGTAGGTGCTTCCACCGATGGTACCCGCGACGTGGGTTCCATGTCCGTTGCCGTCAGTGTTGCTGCTGTCGGCGTAGTTCGCGAGGAATGTAGCCCGACCGCCGAACTGGGAGTGGGAGGTGAGAATTCCGGTGTCAATGACATACGCACACACCCCGCTGCCGGCTGAGGTGTCGTAGACGTAGGGGGTCAAGACACGTGCGGTATGGCTGATCCGGCCCAGGCCCCAAGAGGCGGCAGTCTGGCTTGTCAAGGCACGCTTGGCTGTCTCGGTGGTGGAAACCTCCTCCGGGACGTAATCAATCTTGATGATGGCATCCTGTTCGATGTACTCAACCTAATATGGAAAACGCGTCAGAATCAGCCAGTGTACTCGCGATAGGGGCTGGCCAAATATCACCCTCACTTACATCTTCCAACTCCGCGATGGCGTCAAGAGCCTCAGCGGAGATCTGGGCTGCGAGGCCCTTGAATTGCTTATCTGCGTCCCATTTCTGGTAGGCTTCGCCCTCGAAGAGCTCGTTCACATGGTCGATAGAAGCCTGGGATACGTCATCCTTCATCTTCACGATGTACTTGTTCTCCAGCAGGGCCTCAACGTCCCGGGGCTTCAGGATAGGGGCAGAGCCACCTGAGCGCTTCTGGCCTGGAAGGGCCAGTGCCAGGGGCAGAAGGGAAAGAATCGCAGCAGTCTTCATTTTGATGAGAGTTGTAGAATGACTGGGCTAGTATGAAGTTGAGCTGAGCGAATGCGGGTCTGCACTGTGATGCCGTAGCGGTGAGCCGTGGACTGGAGATGAGAATATTCTCGCAAGTTTGATGGCTTCATGAGATTCCTTTATAGTGATCTTCAATACCAACTTAGGAATATCACGATATCAACAGTCTACTCTCCTTCCATTTACAGAATCGTCTCGAAGGTGGCGCGATCTTTTTCAAGGACACCAAGACTTACAACACTACGCCGAACAAGCAATCGGGAAGGAGGATCGACATTCTCGCCTATATTGCTTATCATATTTCTTGGACAGCGGCGTGATGTAACTCGACCAGGTGATATTCGAGCCTAAGACAGGTATCATTGCATTTCCAAGTCTACTACGTGCGAGGTGCACCACAATTGCATAGTCGCCTTCCACAAACGAAGAGATAACGAGTGCGTGCTCAGCGATCTGTCGAATGGCGATGGAGAGTACAACTCCGAGGTAGCAAACCACCGTGCGCGAGGCCGGTCAGGAGGGTGTGAAGGTGTTGTCAGCAGAGCGCATTCACTGCCGGGGGGCAGGCTTCGCAGCTAAGCGCAAGTGAGACTATTGATAGGAAGCGTTCTTGGGCCAGGCTACCCACATTCCGCGCACTGATCGCAAAGGAAGGATAGGCATTCTTCCTGCCTATCCTGGTCAGCAACATCTTACATATGCAGGCTGCCAGTGGTCGTATATCTGGGCTCTAGACGCGCAGGTCGATATCTGCGGGCTTGGCTAGTCTTGGCTCGCAGGAAATGCTACCCCGGATTTTCTATCAAGGTTCACAAGATAACGCAATCATGTTACTGCTAGGGGATCTGATAGTGCCTTGCCTAATGGTCGATTTTGGGAGCCCGACGTGACGGGATGCCGTGAGAGCCGCGTGAGTCGAATGTATTCCTCGCAGAAGGACAATAAGGACCTAGGGGTTCAGCGCAGATTCCGTCGATCTGCCTGACTCAACCAATGGCTCCTATATGCTGCAACAATTGGCAGCTTTGTAGTCCCCGTGATTTAGACCAGACCAGATACCATATAAATTAGCTCATGATTGTTGTTCTCGGCTCTCGGATAACGAAAGTATCATCTTGTGTTCGGGCCGCCGTGGCGGGGTTTGCCGTTGTTGTGCCACAGCAGCATCGTACCAAGTCAATCTTGCCAGGATACCCATGAGCATGACTAGGGTCTTGTTCCTGATTCGGTTAGATCAGAGCAGTTACACCGTGTGTCTATCAAACGTCAGATTTTCTGCCCGTCACCTGCAGGGCCGGCCAACAAGTCATTCCTGACGGTGCCTCAGTCCTCGCTGTTGTAAGCTCCAGACTTCGGGACCCGCGGTGTGCACATCAAGCCCGTGCCTTGCTCGTATGGAGTCGCCCATACCCGCTAGGTGACATCATACCGAGTCGACACCACCAAAGATGTCAAGCTCCGTCTCCACTGCCTGGCTCGACCTCTTTGACGAGCATCAGGGCCCAGATGCCGAGTCTTGCTTCAAGAGCTACGACGCTCTCGGCACGCTCGACGGTTTCCCCAGTGTTGGCTTTCTCAAGGACCTGATCTGGGCTGAGATCAGAGCATGGGTAGCAAATAATACCGACTCGCTGTCTCTCATCAGCCATGAGGACTTGGACGGGCCGGGCCGCGTATTCCTGGGGGGCATGAACCATGCTCTCAACGACGAGACCCTCCGCGAGCACGACATCTCCGCAGCCATCAGCATACACCCAAAGGACCTTCTCGCCTGGCACCCCACAGATCCTTCGTACGCCCTGCGTCGCTTTTCGGACCCCACTTCTCCATGTTCGGTCAAGAGTCATTTCATGTGCCCTCTCGAAGATAAGGCAAATGGAGACCTGTTGGAGTACTTTGACCAGACTAATGAGTTCCTGCAAACCCACATCAGAGAAGGCCACAACATCCTGGTCCATTGCAAGTCAGGCCGCTCGCGCTCAGTCGCTGTGGTGATTGCATATCTCCAGCGGAAGCATTATGACACAATTATCCGGCCACATAATCTTTCTCTGGATCAGGCCTTGGACAAAATGATATCATATCGCGAGGCTGTTACCGAGAGTATTCGCCTTCAGCGTCTGCCAGTTCTCATCATCATGGAGCGCTTTGAGGACCTGCTCCGACTCTATGATTATCAACTGCTCGGCCATCCTGCTTACGAAGAGAAACTGGCTAACCTGTTTTCTCCGCCGCCGCTCCCCGAGAAGAAATTGGTAGAGATGAAGAGAGCAGAGTCCAGCACAACAGACTCGCAGACAACAGACTCGCAAACACTGAGCTCGCAAGGCACGTGGTCGGAGATGACGAGGTCGCAGATAGACTTAGAGCATCCAACCGGGCTGAAGCGGGTCAAGAAAAAGGGCGGCGCAGCGATACTCAAGCTCGCTGTTGCGATTGTATTCTTCAATAACAACCAGAAGCCACCGGTTGCTGTTGTCGAGCGCTTGTTCGAGATCAACGAAGCCTACTTCTGGGAGATGGAGGGCGTGGACTACCAGGGCGTCAAGTACAAGGATTCGGGACATATCCATCGTGGCATTTGTGCCTTCTACGCACAGTTCGCCGATGAATATGGCTATGAGCCGCCGACGGCCGTCTCGCAGCTCTCTGACTGATGACGCTGGCTGTGGGTAAGGTAGACCTCGCGAGATGATTTGAACTGATGGACCATCTGGTGCAGCGTATCATGTCACGTTTAGACTAGATTCGATACAAGCTCGCATTCCGAGAATGAAAGTCGACATAGCCTGATGATCAGTCCCAATCGACCGTGATTGATGTGATGTGTGCAGATTGTGACCCCAAGGGCAGAATCCGCTCTAGGTCAGTCGACTGTTCCAAAACGATGTTCATTCTAACAGCCTTCAAGATAGAGTGCTGACTTTGGCAGTAATCTACCATTAATATGTATATACCAAAGTCCACGGAGGTGTCTCCGCCCACGTTTAATCCAGCTTCTTCGCGGATGCCTCAGGGTGTGGCCCCGCTAAAGGCTGCTTAGATATCATTGTGCGTGACAATAAGATACCAATAACCCGGATAAGTGTGGGCCGGTGTACTACACAGGCCTTCTCCGAAGTCAGATTATTAAATAAACCCCTGCTGCGCCTGCACAGCCGCCGGTTTCAGCTCGCTCGTCCCAGCACTCTTAGCATTAAGTCCCATCCTGCTGCCCTTCATCTGTAGCCTGTGGCCCGCACCGGATATGTCAGGCGTCGTTGAATGGACCCCATACTGAGCCGCCCAATCCAATTCCTCGTCCTCGCTCACCTGGTTGGCCGCCGAGTATGGCGCCGTCCCAGTCGGCTGGTTGGTACCAGGAGCCGGCGTCATGAACGCGGACAGCTGGTCCGCATAGCCATTATATCCTTCACACTGGCACGGTTCCATCTGGCAGGCCTCACACTGCTCCAGTGCCAGGCCGGAGTCACGCTGGTATTTCTTTTCGTCATCGTTGGTAGTAGTAGTGGTAGTGCCGTTGAACTTGACGCCCTGGACCCAATCCTTGAACGGGAGACGGGGACTCTCGACCTGCATCCCGCTCATGCTAAAGGTGCTCGACCGCGTCCCTGGCCTGGACTTGGTTGACGGCGCGGGGACCGCGTCTTGCGAGTATACTGAAGACGTTGTGCTGGCTGGGGAGACGGTCGTCCTTGGCGGGACCTGTTGGGCAGCCTGTGATGGACGGCGGCCATGGGATTTTGGTGACGACAGCAGACTTGCGCTTCTCCCGTGGATGGTCGAGGCCCTGAGGGCGTTTAAGTCAGAATTGCGCATGGAAAATCGTGACATGCGAGCGGAAGCGGTCTTGCTCTTCTCGGATGCGCTGGGTGGAGAGCTCTCGCCGCTGGCGCTGATGCGGCACTTCCTGTTGACCTTCGCCCGGTGCTGCTCGACCACGAGCTGGAACTGCCCCGCCAGGAAGAAGCAGACGTCTTCGGACTGGTCTGGCAGGAGCTTCCGGAGACTTTCGCTTAGATCGGCTCTGAGTTCCGCTTGGCTGTCGTCCATCTTCTGCTCCATCTCCACCATCTCGATCACCGGGACGTATTCTAGGCTCGAGATTAGTTACCTGCGCGGACGTGAATAATTTTTAGAGCCTGACTGATATACTCACCTGAATCTTGAGGTGACGCGTCCTGAGGAAACAGAAGCTTCCAGGTTTGCTCCCAGGAATGGACAAGGTGTCTTGGTGTCCGGTCGGCCAAGGCCCGATCCATCTCCTCGGTGATTCCGTCTTCAACCACAGCACCTGAGACACGACTGTTGGGCTCGCATATTTGCTCCGCAGGCACCATCAGGTGCTCGGACAGATCAGATTGGTTCTGAAAGCTCGCCTTACATCGTGGACAAGAGTGCGCCGGCTCGCATGTTCTGTGGTAGGTTCTAATGTGGTGCCTGTATGGGGGTCAGTTCACACCCTCTGCGCGGCGAAAGTTCGGAACATACTTGAGCTCTTGTATGCCAAAGAACGGCCTTTTGGCACAATGCTCGTGGTCACGAACATTAAACATGATCGGGTTCCTCTTCCTGAAGGGGCACGAATATGGCCTCGACGCGTCGCTCAACCGTGCTCTCATACCTGGGCCCTTTCCGGATCCATAAAGGTTCTTGTACATGCTTGCTTTCGAATTGTCGTACGCAAAAGGATCTTCTTCGTCCCCACTGCTGGCGCCATATCCGGTGCGACTCCCGGCCGCATCAAGTTCTGAAAGCTGCTCGGACGTCCTAGATTGCATATCTGAATCTGCCGGGTATGCCTTGGAGTGTCTGGGACGGTACTGTGGAAGAGCCCACGGCGCGTGCTCCTTCTGGACTGTGGTGGATACTTCCTGAAGACACCTTTGCACCGCGTCCTGGACCTTGGGCGGCACCGTCGTCTTGGGACCCCTGACACCGTAGCCCTCACGTAGAATGGAGGCGGCAATTCTTGATGTAAGTGCTGCACTAGGGTCGGCGTCGACAGTGTGTGGGTAACTATCCGTTAGGAGGTCCGTCTTAGCCACGCTACTCTTTCTTCTCCCCGGTGGTGGAGCCATCAGGCTGATTGTGCATGTGGCTGTCAATGCACTGATTGGCGCATGTGTCAAGAAAATGTGATGTGTCGTTGGGGGTTACTCACTCAAAGGCCCGATGCGAGGCCCGCCTCACGCCGACTAACGAGGATCTCACAGGGTGGGTAGTGGCCCTTTTGAGATTCTTCTTTGTGTCTGCTTCGGCACAGGCGTCATCCCGCATCCGAAGCGGCAGACCGAGACTCTGCGGTCTCTCAGTAGGTAATTGAGGCTGACCGGACTTGATCTCAAATAGCTCCTCTGAGGATTGGTGATATTGGGGCCCGAGAACTGCTTGGCCAGTCACGGTGGACATGATATCCGCGGAGACAAAGGACGGGTCGCTATAGTCTGCGGTATCAAACACAGGAGATGCCGAGCCGTCAAGCGATGGGGCGGGGCTTGCTGAATGGGAGGATAGCGTCGAGACAGAACAAGTCATAGACTCTGGGTATGAGTTATCGGGAATAGCGCGTAGTCTTTGTCTTTGGTCTGCTTTCGTCCTGGAGCCGTGGGATAAAGAGCGTGGGGATCCCGCGTACAGAGATCTGAGATCCATATTTGCACGGCGGCGGTCTGTCATGAGAATCTATATCTGCAGCGCTTCGTAGCCGCCGGTGGAACGGCCCGCAGTGAGAGTTGCTCGGATATCTACTTAGAAAAGCAAAGTATACAAGGGATGCATGCATGCATGCGGTGAGAAGGCGGCGGTTGAGGAGCTTTGAAAAATGCGCCGGAAGACAAGAACAGACAAGGATGAGCAACCAAAGTGGGAAACAAAAAACACGAAGTCGAGGTGAGGTAGACTAGCCCCCAGAGCCCCCATTTGATATAAAAAGAAACATGTTCTCAAACAAAACAAGAAGGCCGCAACCCAGGGCGGTGGACCACGAGCTGGGCCTGGGGCGGCGGGAGGCCGGTCAACCCAAGGGGCCAGGGGGCTATTCATCATCAGTCCCCTGTCCAATGGGGCTCTTAGGCGCCTACCTCGCATCTGGGCCCACGAGATTTGGCACGTCGCAGATGAGGCTGATTGGCCGAGGCGGCCCTTTGGCGCTGACGCTCGGCGAGCAAATCACAGCCGCCAATTGCCCTTAGCTGCACATCGAGCAAAAGTCATTGGGAGGGTAGCGCCCAATGGATCTGGTCAATGTTGATCTCACATGACGTATCGCGACCTGTCAACGGCATTACCGGAGCTTCACGCGACATTGCAAATTCCTCGGTTGCATGCAAGTGTTTTCGTGGCGAGAGAGAACAGGCCACACTCCTTCTCCTTTCAAGGTTGTTAGCCGGCCCGAGCTGTGGTCAGCCAGGGTAAGGGTTGACCGCTCCACAGTGAAATTCATGTATACTTGAGTACCTAGGTACTTATGAACGAGACCTGCCAGTGTGCATTGCATGTGATTAGAAACTATCCGCCGTGAAGGGTGTATTGGGAGACTAATGGCGTACATATGCTGTCTTCATCATAACTCATCATCATCATCATCATCATCATATTACCTTATGAAACTTCAATCTTCCATCTCATCCTTGTACAAGGCCTCCAAAATGCACCGCGTCTTAGTACACGCGTTGAGCCCGTAGCAACCCGCCCGCAGCAACCTCCTCATCCAGCCTCACCTTGACATCTCGAGCAATCTGACGCTGTAACTCGAATTCGCCCACGTCATCGAACCTTTCTCTGACATCAGGCTCCAGCCCATGGAACAACACTGCCAACACGCTACTCTTCCAAAGCTTGGCTTCGCATTTCCAGCTGCGGTACATTGCCTGCGCCAGGAACCCCGCTGTCAGGGCGACCGAGAGTACCAGGGGGGTTATGAAGCCCCAACGCACGAAGACGAACGACTCATTCTGGAACGCGGTCCCATTCACGGCCTCGGAGCCCCAGAGGCTGCGGAACGCCACGGTCAGGGACACGCTTAGGTCGTTCATGAGCATGTCGAGGCCGGACGGGTACTCGTAGTAGTTCCAATAGAAAGCTTGCACAATGTCCGTGTCGAAGAAGGTCGCCCCCGACGAGATGCCTACCGTGAGGTTGACGGCTATTGGGGCATCATCGGGAGACTTGAGTGTCTTGTTGATGGCCGAGTCAGTCCGAGTGGCCGACCCGTTCACAAATAGCCGTGCAAACCATGTCTGCATCCCGAGCATGGCCTCGGCTGAGAGCAGGTACTCTGTGGCTGGAGATGTGGTGTTATGTGCGGAGGACTGGGTTGTGACAATAATAGGAGCTAACCCAGACATGGAGTTCTTCGACGTCACCACGGTCTTGTTCTCAACTGTGTGAGTGACGTTTTCAACCAGGTTTCCGTTGATGATCTGAGACTTGATCGTCTGCACACAAGCGCTAAGGACACACTGGCGAGCCCACGGCTGCGTGTTGCCCGCCTCGGCAGTGTTGCTCTCAGTGCCCATGAACGTTAACTTCATGATAGTTGACCATGACGCTCCTCCCTCCGTTGACATAAACTATGTCAAAAGTCAGCCTCCTTCCAGACTCAGGGCTCAAGTATTGAGGATAACCCACCTGAGAAGTCATACTGAAGACATCACCACTTTCCAGCACTGGCCCCGACATCAACGTCCATCCACAGTTGTCATTACCGGTTGCGCAGTCACGTTGAAGAAAGGGAGTCATGTCTGTGCAGGTGTTGCAGACCGCGAGGGTATCGAAGGGCTCCCAAGTGCAGTTGCCGGTCTCGCAGCTGACAGGAAGACTGGTCCAAGGCTTGTTGTTCTCCGCGAAAAGTCCGTGATAGACGGCAGACTTGATTGGAAGAACCGGGACAAAGGGCACCGTCGAGTCGACACTTGGCAGAGCAACGGTGAAATTCATGGCCCGGTAGTTTGTTGCCCCCGTTTCAGAATCCTGTGGGAGTGTGCGATAGACAACCACCTGCTGCGCGAAAGGAGACAGGAAGAGAGCCACGATGACCGCTACAGCACCGAGCGAGCCGTATAGTCTGTGAGGCGCGAATTGTCAGCCAGAGGCACAACGGAGGACCAAGGCCTAGTTCCCGCGACAACTTACCCACCACGAAGCCTCAGTAACATGTTGATAGCTCCCCATGCCCCTCGACTCGCCTCGTCAAGAACCTCCATATCCGCTAATCGAGCATAGCTATTCTTCATCCTCTCCCACTTGAGTTGCCCCAGTCCGCTCGACAAAGGCACTGCCATGGCTGCGTTGGCGACCGTGGTGAGGACAGCGATCAAAGCGTTCAACGTAATCGCGTAGGGCCAGCTCGGCAGCGGCTGTCCCTCATAACGGGCGAGGAGGGCGATGATGCTTGCAACAGCTCCGATTGCGAATACGGTGGCCACAACCTCCCAGAACCAGCTGCCTGTTTTCCGGGGCACCCTAATGTTCTTTAATTTTGACGACGAGGACAACCTGCTGTATTTTGTTCCAGACTTCGATTCCTTCGAGATATCATCAGATCTGAAGGTCACATTGCGTGCCTGCAGTCCCGCCGGTGCTGCACCGTCGACGCTGGCCGTGTTCTCGACGACGTTGTTGGCTTTTGGAGTGTGGTACTCCGAGTTTAAATAAATTGCAGCTGGGTCGTAAGCGGTGAGCCCACCGAAGACTGTCTCGTCACTCTGATCACTCCTGCTACCGTCGCTTGGGAAGCGGGCATGCCGTGACTGTGCCTGGTACGGCTGGGCGTACTGTTGCGGCGGGTCCATTGCTACCTAGGTACCTTTTGAAGGTAAAAATATGCCCCAAGAACACTGGATATGGAGCAGGTTGGGGAAACTTTAAGGCCCGGGTGGGAACACTGGGGCCTTTATCGAGAGCAGAAGCACCCCATGATAGACATGACTCTCCCTTGCTTCCATCGCACGGCAGCTTACACACCAGAACTCATGCCACAGACAGATTCAGTACGATGTATACAACGAGGATGCACCACCCGAGTAAAGCTGAGCTGCCCAATCCAGCTGGTAGAAATGCGTAGAATATACTGGGAAGTGTGAGCTCAGAATGGGATCTGCTGGTGTACTAATCCATGCTGCCATTCGTTACTTCTGCACCACCAACACTATTCCTATGGCTAAATGCTGCAGGTGAACGACCCGCTGTCACACAATTCGCTCCCTGGGGCCGAATAAGCCGATATGTTGGCGGCCATGGGGTGCAACCTCTTCGGCGAATGGGCTTACTGTGCTTGGCAGACCTGCCGCGTCCCCCACCCAAATAGCAAAGCCTTCAAAAAGTGCTATTGATGTAGACGAGTATAAGGCTGTGGAAAGTGCATTCGTGCCGAAAAAGGGAGGTCGCCGGACCAGTTTCCAAAATTAGATCTAGCCGGGCCGGATAGGGCAGAGGTGTAGTCGAGGCTCTGCGAGTAGCCGTTGCATACAGGTGCCATTGGAAATCGCCAGGCTGCCTATTTCTGCAATCTGGCTGGTGTGCTTGTGGAGCCCCAGTCAGGTTTTCAGGTCGTGCTGATGCGCACATGACACCAGTTGCTGACCACTCATGCAACTGGCATTATTTGTGCTATTGGTAACCTGCATGAATACACATGTACCTACTCAAGTACACTTGAGCTGAGTACACAGCTATTGTTACATGAACGCAACACAGCCACATTCTCAAAGATCATTACAGTGCGTAAGGGTAATATTTGGCAGCTCACGTGTTACGCAGGAGAGTAACGGCTATAAGCTACACTAGCAAGCCGTAGAGAAAACGGACCAGGCCGCAGTGGAGCCCCTGTGACTTCCTTACCTTCGGCCCTGAGTGCCTTATCACAAATACTACTACCGTACTACTGCCGCATCTTCAGACAAAAAGACAGCATAGCGGAGTCTATTTCGCTTAACTATGTCCTATCTATATAATCCCCCTCTGCAACGTCTACTCTATAGAACATTATTCTATAGGAGGTTACCTATATAGGATAGGGGCATTCCATAGTCCTATAATAAGTCCTCCCTACTAGGGGGAAGGGGGGGTCTTAAATTAATAACTTAATACTATTAGTATAATCTTAACATACTTTTAAAATACTTATACTAGGTTATAAGTATACTAATATATTTTTATTTTATATCTAATATATACTCTACTTATTTCTAATATAATAATACTTTTAATATACTATAATATAATATTAAAACCTAATATATAAGTAAAAAACCTAAGGTTTAATCCTTATTAGAATTAAGTTTCTTTTTTTTAATTTATTTTTAACTTAACTACTTTTTAGTTATTTATTAGCCTAATTATTACTAACCTATTAAAAGATATAAATATATTAAAATATAAAATTCTAATTTACTAACTAATTTATTAAAATTAAAACTAGTAAATTTAAAGATTTTATATAACTTTAACTTTAATATAATTATAACTTTAATATAGTCTAATATAGTTTAATATACTTTAATATAATTATAATCTTAATATAATTATAACTCTTTATAATCTTATCTCTCTAATAATATTTATTAGTCTTTTACTAATATTTTACTATAATATTTAAATTTTAATTATATAATAGTATTATTACCTAGTCTAAATATATTACACTACTTAAATAAAAGACCCTTATTATAAACTAATATATTAGTACTTAAGGTACTTATTTAAAGAACCTAGATAACCTTAGAAAGCTACCTTAGTATAATAAGATTAGTACTAAGGAGTGGAGTTATAGAATATATAGCCTCTAAGGTTAGGGTTAGAGACCTACTTAATAAAGGTAGACTAATAGAACTACTTATTAATCCTTTTAATAGTAAGCTTAAACTATAATAATTATTAATTAGTTTAAATAGTAAAAATAAGCTACTAGAAAGTATATAAGTACCTTAAGTAGAGTGTTCTACTAGACCTTTTAGAGGTTTAATAAGAAGGTAGGTCCTTAGGGAAAGAAGGAGAGAGAGAGGATAATAAGGGTTTAAAGTACCTAATTAGGTGAATTTTCTTAAGAATAAAAGGAGTAATTAATCTCTTCTAGAAAAGAGCTAAAAATAATATAAAGAAGACTTTTCTTATAAAGTACTTATTAAAAATTTATATACCTCTTTTTCTTATACCCTACTATATACCCCTCTTTAAACTATTATATTTAAATATAATAGCTTATTAGATAACTATAATAATCTTTAATTAGAATAACTCTTCCTTAATTTCTCTACCTATACTTCTTAACCTTAGTATTCTAAACACTAGCTTACTCTTTATTACCTATAAGCTCTATCCCCTTCTTCTCCTCCTCTACTACCTTTAGCTATATAATATAACTCTTTAGGATAGCTAATATAAAAACCTAATAGTATACTAATATATAGTAAACCTATTTCTAGTTAACTTTATTATACTCTATAATTTCTTATATCTAATCCTTATCTAGCTTAATATTCTTTAGCTTCTTTTTCTAAACCTCTTCTTTATCCTAATTACTTAGAGGAGGTAATAACTAGTTCCTATTTAACTTTAAAACTACTAGCTTTTCTCTATAAAGAGTAATACTCTTAAACTATATAATATTTAACTTATTATTTATTATAAAACCTTTAAACTACTTTAATAAAAACCTAGTCTTACTCTATATATATAATATATAATAATTAGTTAGCTAAAATAAGTTAATCTTTAAAAACTATACTATTAGGTTAAAGATAAAAAGCTAACTTAATAACTACTATTATTACTTTTTAGTTTAGGAAATATTACTAAACTTATATTAAATAATAGACTATTAAAATATAAAGCTATAGCTTTTCTTTAGATCCCTTATTCTATTAAAAATAATAGTAAAATAATTATAAAGCTATTAAACTTATTTTCTAATTCTATTTATTTCTAATTAAATAGTAAATATTTAAATATATATTAATACTTCTTCTTTTAATACTTTTAAAAAGTATATAATATATAGGTTAGATATTATCTAGTCTTTAAGCTCCTAATTATTTTTTTATAATTCTTTTAAAAGAAGAATATAGTATAATTAGTTATATACTATCTATAATTAATACTAGAGCTCTATAAAGTAATATTTACTTTAAATACCTATATATTTCTCTAAGCCTCTTTAATAAGTAGGATAGTATAGAAATAGGACTTTACTATTATTACTATATTATAGTAGTTCTTATTATAAACTCTCTTATTTAGGTATATATTAATAATAGCTAAATAAGCTTACTTCCTATTATAGATTACTAAAGCTTAGTAATTAAGATAGTAGAATAGGAGAATAATAAACTAATAATTCTTTATAAGCTTTTTTTATTTTAAAGACTTATATATAAGCTAGTTATATTTAGTAAGCTAAATAGCTAGGTAGACTATATTTATAAAGTTAAATAACTACTATTAAAGTAGGGCTATTACCTAATTACTCTTAAGCTTCTCCTTTACTATTATTAAACCTTTAGTATTATATAGGTTAAGAAGAAGGTATCCTTAGTAGTAATTAAAAAGGTTAATTATTTTTATAAATACTTAAAGCTTAAGGTAAAGATTAATACTAAGGAAGTACTTTTAAACTAGCTACTCTACTTCCTTACTTTCTACTACTAGGTTACTTCCTTTAATATTATAGTAAAAAGGTCTCTCTATTTCTTCCTCTAATTAAATATTAAAGATCTAAAGTTTATTTATAAAGACTTTAGTTTTAAAAGGGTTATAAAAAGGATTAGTACTATACTTATACTTAAATATTATTTAGTTTTTAATATTTATAGGGTTTAGAAAATAGATACCTTTATAAAAGTCTAAGAAGTTATTATAAAAAAAAGGTATAATAGTTATATATAAATAATATTCTAATTAAAAACCTTACTTTACTTAATAAATAGTAGAGGAATATTTAAAGTTTAAATATTAGTAATTAGTAATTATAATTTAAATATATTAACTATAAAAGTATTTAACCTAGCCTTTAAACTTCTCTTTTAGCTAAAGCCTATATAACTTCTTTATAACTACTTAATACCTTTCTTCCTTAAGCTACTTAATATACTTATCTTAATTAAAGTATATAGTAAAGTAATTAATATAAAGTAACTTAAATATTTAAATAAAGTTAGTAATATAGTAATCCTTATATCCCTAAGGTTTACTATATAAATAATTAAAAAGGGAATAGATAGTAATTAAAGGAAGTTAATAAAGTTAAGGTTAATAGTAAATAGTATTAATATAGTAAATACTACTAACTTTTTTTAGTTTTAATTAAAGTTATAGGGTTTAAGAAAGATTACTAGTATTAAGTATACTATTATTATTATATAGAGGAAGAGAGTAGAAATTAACTATAGAAGTAAAGATCCCTTTCCTTTTTAAAGGTATAAATTACTAGTAGATTCCCTAACTATTAATAAGGTAAATTACTTCTATTCCTTCCCTTATTTATCCTTCTTTTATAAATAGTTACTTTACTTTTAATTAAAAGTAAATTACTAAGTTACTATTATTAGGACTTCCCTAAACTACTTTTTCTATTAATACCTACTACCTCTCTCCTTCTCCTATTCCTTTAACCCCTACTTCTTCCTCCCTTTACTAACCTTCTTCTTTAAAGTTTATTATTAACCTATTATTCCTTTAATTAGATAATATAGTAGAGCCTCTCTTAGAGCCCTAGTAGCTCCTCTATATATAGGCTTCTAGTAATACTAAACTTTTATTTAAAGACTAAGAAGCTATTAATTACTAAGGCTTTTTAGTTAAGAAGCTTAATAAGTAGGTAAAACTAGTTTTTAATAGTAAGCCTATTATTTCTCTTATTAATTAAAGTATATATACTTCTTTTAACCTTAAAGGTATTCTTTTTAAAGGATTTATATTTAAAAACCTTTAATACTATATTTTTATTAAGAGTATTAGTATCTATAAATTTAAAAGCTATAGCTTCTAGTAGTATTATACTTAGCTTTTAAATAAATAATCTAATTTAAATACTATTAAAGCCCTCTTTTAACTCTATTTTATTAAAAAGAATATAGAGTTCCTTTTTTAAAATATTAAGGAGCTTATAGCTAGTAAGGTTAATAAAATCTTTATTAAAAAGACTAGTAGTTTACTATATAGTAAGTATATATTACTTATATATAGTAATAAGGATATAAGATAAGCTCCTTCCTTTTTAATTACTACCTTTAGCTATTAAAATAAAGCCTTTTATAACTATTACTTTAATTATATAAGTTATTATTTTATAATTAATATACTAATAATATTTCCCTTCTTTAAATACTAGTCTATTTAAAGATTTAAGAAGAATATTTATATAAACTATATATTCTAGATTAAAGGCTATAAATATAACTTTAATAAATTCTTTAGATTTAAATATATTACTTCTACTACTTTTAATTAATAGAATAACTTTAATAATATACTAAGGCTTAACTTAAAGCTTAGGTCTTTAACCTATATTACTTATATATATAACTTTAATAAAGCTAAGAATAATATACTTAGTAAAGTAATTAGGTTTAGGCTTTAATCTTACTATTTAAAACTAAAGGCTAGATAAGCTTAGGAGTAAGTAGGAATAATATAGGTAATTAGGAGTATATAAGGTTAGAAATATAATTAGAGTAATTATTTTCTTTAGAATAAGAGGGAAGGGTAATAGTATAGATAATAAGGCTTTTATAATACTAGTTCCTTTACTTTTAATAAATTAAATATATTACTTTAAAGCTACTTTTTAATATTCTAATTAATATAAAAACTTTTAGTATTAATTATAAATAATTAGTAAGCTAGGATTAATTCCCCCTCTCTTTAAATAAATAATATAAGTAGCTAAGAGTAGTATATAGTTTTATATTACTAAAGAGGTACTATAAGATTAGTAATATAAGTTATCTAATTATAATATAAGGATATTAATATACTAATTATTATAATATACTTAGTACTATAGGTTTACTTCTTTAGCTTAGGTTTAGGTATTAATTTAATATATTTTATTATATAAAGAGTAATATTATTTTAGATATTATATATTTAAGAGAGGGATTAATCTTAGAATATATCCTTATTCTAATTAGGGATATTATTTAATAGGAGTATTAGTATAAGTATAGGAAATTTATACTTATTATATTATAGCTTTTTATTATCCTAAAGTAATATAACTTATAGCTTCTATATATTAAAGTTATTAATAAATCTTTTTAACCTTTTTAATAAGTATATCCTTTATACTAAAGCCTTATTAGGTATCTTAAACTTATATATATTATTTAAAAGAATTTCTAAAATAAAGTAAGGCTTAAGCTAATAGTAAGTTAACTTATAAAATAATAAATAATTAGTCTTCCTTTACTTATTAATAATAAGAATAAGGTTATCTATTATTAAAGGCTTAGAATAATAGAATCTTTTATATATATCCTTAAATATAGCTTTCTTTCTAAGTATAGCTATTAATTTAATTACTTTATCTATATTATAGGAAAGGTTAAGTAGTAAGTATAATCTTATATTAAAAGCTTTTTATAGTATTATATCTAGAGTTTATATCTATACTTTCTAGGTAGGTATTTTAGTTTTAATAGAGATAATTAGCTTAAATCTATATAAGAGATAGAAAGGACTTCTCTTATAGAACCTTTATATACTAGTTTAATTAGTAAAGAGGGTATAAGGTAATATCTCTACCTAGTATAAAGAGGACCTATCTATTATTTTTATAAGGGTAGTAATAATAGAGAAATACTTAACTTTTATAATACTATTTACTTTAAGGTTATATATAGATAATAGAATTTAGTATACTTTAATTAGATATAGGTAGTATATAAATTTACTTAGGTTCTCCCTCCCCTTATTAACTACTATCTTTATAGGTAGTCCCTAGTAGAGAAGTATCTTATTAATAAAGAATAATTTTACTCTCTTAGAGTTACTAATCTTTAATAGCTTAGCCTTAACCTACCTTATAAGATTATAATATACCTCTAATAGCTTATTATATCCTTTATTATTAGAGAGGTATTAGATATTTATATAGATTTTACTAAAAGGTTAGTCTAGTACTATTAAAATAATACTATTATTATAAACCCTTATATTCTATCTACTATATTAAGAATACTTAGATAGAGTAGCTTTAATATTACTATATATTCCTTTCTAATAGTATATTATCTTAATATAAATATAGGTAGTATTTTATCTATAGTAGCTTAAGGGAGTATAAGTTTCTTAGATAATTTTCCTCCTCTAATTAAGATTATTTATAATATATTAAGTATTAAAACCTTTATTAGATTACCTTTAAAGAATTTAATTATATAAGGTATATTGTCCTAGTGGCCGGAGATAGCGGCCCTGGACATAGAGGATATAAATAGGTACCTCTTCCCCTAAAGCTTCTCAGTACAATTCATCCCTCTTTATCTTTATTTGCTCAGTACCTAGAAGTAACTTCTGTGTCCTCTGGCCTGCCCACTGCAGGAATAGTTAACTAGAAGTCGGGGGCGGAGGCCCTTAGACCCTGGAGCGTGCCCTCGCTCCCGGCTTTAATATCTTATAGCTTTCTTCCTAAATAACCTTTACCTTTAGTATAGGAGGTTTTTAAGGAGGTTTCTATCTATTAAATACTAAGTAATATTCTTAGATTTATTAAACTATATATATTCTATTATAAGAAAGGGTACTTAATTAGGTACTTCTAAACCTAATATTTAGTTTAAGGTAGCCTTATACTAATCTTTAATATTACTTTTAATTTAATAATTAATTTTATTTAATAAGCTAAGAGGTTTATATAATAAGGTATTAGTTATTATATTCTTAAATTTTTTTATATAGTAAATAGTAAAGTTATATATTCTAATTACTATAAGCTATTATATATAAGATATTACGTAAGCAAATAAGCTTACGTAATACTATATTAAATAAGATTTATAAATATATATAATACTTATATAATAAAAATC
>JUJX01000433.1:0-25980 GCA_000800745.1 Diaporthe longicolla
TCTTCGTTTTTTACTAAATTTAACTAAGATTTTTAATTATATAATAGTCCTTTATAACTATATATATAATTTTTTTATATTTATATATATATATATTTATATATATTATAACTCTAGTTAAAGGTTTAAAGCTTAACTTTAGAAAAGTTTTAAAACTATTTATTAAGTCTTTTTATATATAGAAATTAAGTTAGAATTAAGTTTTAGTTATTTATTAGAAAGATATAAGAGTTTTAATATTTAAAGCTTAAATATATTTAGTAATCTATAGAGCTTTATTAGTTATAGTAAAAAATACTAAAATTTCTTATATACTAGGTAATACTTCTATATTTTTTAATATAGAAGAGAGATAAGAATAAAATAATTATATATTAAATAAAATTAATTATAAATTATAAAATATATATTTTAAAATCCTAATATAATATATTTTAAATAAAATATATATAAATATTAAATATAACCTTTAATTTAATAAATAGCCTCTAACTACTATTATATTACTAAGTATAAACTCTTTTACCTTAGTTAATACTACTTCCTCCTTTAATTAAACTACTATACTTTCTTATCTAGTAAGCTATTCTAATATCTTTTATAGTATTTAATAGATTATTTTATATAATAGTACTTAGTTTCTTTTATTAAAAATAATTTAGATATACTATTATAATTTTATTACTATATATACCTAGCTAACTATCCTTTCTTATATATTACTTAATAATATTAACTATAGCTACTTTAACTATAAAGTTCTCTAATAATAACTAAATATTAGTTAACTTTACTATCTTTAAACTCTATTTTATTATCTTTATAATAAAAGCTACTATACTACTATATAAAGCTTTATTACTAGTTATTTTAACTTATTAATTTATTAGAAAAGGAGGAGTTTTAAAGTTAATAGGAAATAATAGTATACTACTAGCTTAAAAAGCTTAATCTAGGTTACTAAAATTCTCTTATAAGTTATAACTTTACTTATATATTTATATATTTTAAAATTCTTTCTTATTATATATACTAATATTATTATTTATAGGAACTTTCTTTAATATTATAGTATTAATCTCTTTATTAAATACTTACTTTTATTAAAAAATATCTTTATATATCTCTTTATTCTTTAATAAAGTATTCTTAAGCTAAGTTAAATTAGATTAATAGTTTTTTATAGAAGTAAAGTTTTTATTTAAGCCTTAAACTAGCCTACTTTCTTTATTATATATAGTATTAAAGAGGTTTAGAAAGATAAGGAATTATTTATACTATTTCTTCTTTCTATTATACTTTCTTTTAAGTAATATTATTAACTATAGCTAGTATAACTATTCTTTTAATAATTTACTAACTAGCTTATCTTATATAGATCCTTATTACTATATATTTATTAAATTAAATAGTCTTTTTAATTTATACTTCTTTAATAACTTTATAAAATACTTTATTTATTCCTTTATTATCTTTAATAGGGGTTTTTATATTAAAGCTTAATAGATTACTAAGAGAGAGCTTAACCCCTTACTTAAGGTATTTAGTTACTTAGCTATAGGTACTACTATTAATAAATTTACCTTCTACTTCTAAATAGTACTTTAAGTTAATAGTAAGGTTTACTTTAATTCTAGTTATTAATAAGCTTAACTAATAGGTATAGTAGTTAAGTTAGAAGTAGGGTTAAAGAGGTTATTACTAAAGAGCTCCTTAGGTACTAATTTATTATCTATTAGAAGGATAGGTATTCTAAGTAAAGTAATACTATCTTTAACTTTATTACTAGTATAGCTAATAAGGGATTTAAGGTTTATTATAGTAGCTTATTAGTAATATTCTAGATAATTAATCTATAGTATAAAATAATAACTTAGTAATATTAGCTATATCTATAACTTCTTATAGACTAGCTAGCTATACTAGAATAGGAAGGTAGTGATAGCTTCTAACCCTAGTAAGTAACTTCTTCTTCTCTTCCTAAACAGGTATAATTACACGCACGGGTGGCTTGGCACGGAAGTTACCCATACTGACTTCTAGCCATACTGACTTTCCTCCGTGATCACACCCTTAACCGTCCCTCGTCGCCTGCACCCAGGGGAGAGGTATTTTGCCGCCTTCCGAAGCCTGGTCCTGTTCCAGATCATGCAATGCCCAACCGTCACACGGCGAGATGGCGTAGGAGCGGGGTGAGGAGGCGAAAGCAAAGGCAATAACCCTGCAGCGCAGATCTGCTGCGCGCCGCGCTTGAGCGCCGTCCGGACGTAACACGACGTGGCTGTCTATCTCCTACCTTCAGGGATATGGTTCCGTAGGTCCTGTCCGACCGCTCTCCTCCCTCGTCCCAATATCCTTTCTCCAGCTTCCTTAAAAGACCAGAGGCGATCCCCACTCGGGGAAGGAGACCCCTGTAGGAATGAGTGGTCGAATGCATCCCCCTCTGGCTCGGTTCAGACTAGAGTTCCCCTGTCAAATGCACGATGTTATCGCGCCGTCATGACAGGGTCCCATTCCGCTGGGGCAACTGCAACGGTAGATAAATAAAAGCTTCGCCAAGGGGCGGGTGCTATCTCTTGGAAGATGTCCGTCCCTCTTGGCTACGTCCTCCTTCGTACCCATCTCTACCAGAGCATACATCTCACGCGGGTCGACCTTCTGTCACAGGTGTCCCACAATGCTGTACAAGCAACTCCTTGCTGCCGCCCTTTGTGGCGCGGCAGCCATTGACACGGCGCTGGCCACTCCTTTCGACACTGGTCGACTCCTCAGCAAGAGGGACGTGCCTAGCACTCATGTCCGCCACGAGAGGCAGATGTCCCACTGGTCCTGGACTTGGGAGAGGAAGCACAAGGTCAAGAAATCCACAGTCCTGCCCATGAGAATCGGACTGCGACAGGTTGAGGAAAAGCTGCAGGAGGGCCGTGATCTCCTGATGGAGAGGTCAAACCCCTCTTCGCCGTACTATGGCCAGAGCATGTCTGCTCGTGAAGTCATAGACTTCTTCGCGCCCCCAAAGGAGAGCGTTGAGGCTGTCAGAGACTGGCTCGTCGCTAGCGGTATTGATGTTGGTCGGATCTCTCAGTCAGTCAACAAGCAGGTATGTTGTGCCAGAGAATTGCCTTTCTATCAGCGACCGAGCATGGCTTGAAGTTAGAACTAACACCATCCAGTGGATCCAATTCGACGCCACAGTAGCGGAGGCAGAGGAACTTCTCTTCACCGATTATTTCTACTGGGAGCACAGCTCCACCGGTAGTGAGAACATTGCTGCCGAGGAGTACCACATTCCAACCCACGTGCAAGCCCACATCGACTGTAAGTTCCTTTTGGCGACCTCTCTCCCTCCGTTCCCATGGCAGAGTTCCAGTATTTACCACATGTCCAGACATCACTCCAGGAATCCGACTTCGTGCTGATCCAGGTCGTGTGCGCCGTCTCAAGCGCCGGGCCGAGACTGAGCAACTCCGCAAACGAGCCGTGAAGGCTATGAACACTGGGGTTGAGGTTATCGGAACAGATGCATCCATGTTACCTCCCCTCAACAGTTCTAACTGTGACTCGTATGTCACACAGGAGTGTATCCGGACTCAGTACAGTATTTCCAAGGGTGACAAGGCCGCTGAGGGTAATGAGCTCGGCATCTTTGAGTCCCTGGGCGATCACTACGCCCAGAATGACCTCGATGTGTACTGGTCTACCCTTTATCCGGAAATTCCGAACGGTACCTACCCTATCGAGAAGAATATCGACGGCGCCTATGGCGCTGCCAAAAGCCTAGAGGCGGCCGGAGTTGAATCGGATCTAGATTTCGAGGCTGCGCAGCCTCTTATATGGCCCCAGAAGACCATCCTGTTCCAGACCGATGATGAGTACTATCAACAAAATGAGACTGCTCAGGACACACCCCTGAAGGGCTTCTGGAACACTTTTTATGACGCTTTGGACGGGAGTTACTGCACCTACAGCGCGTACGGGGAGACGGGTAACTGCGTACTTCCCGAGTGTCTAGATCCATCATACCCAGACCCCAACCCAGGTGGCTATAAGGGTCAGCTGCAATGCGGTGTCTATGAGCCCACGAATGTTATCAGTATCTCATATGGAGGTGGTGAATCAGACGTCCCGAGCTACTACACGAAGAGGCAATGCGATGAGATCATGAAGCTGGGCCTGCAGGGGACTACCGTTGTCATCAGCTCTGGTGATGACGGTGTTGGTTCTTTCGAGGGCGATGGCGGGCCAAACGGCTGTGCTGGGCCCGAGGGCAAAGTCTTTTACCCAGCTAGCGATGCTACCTGCCCGTATGTGTTGGCAGTTGGGTCTAACCAGTTGGATAAGGTGTCTGGCAATTCGTCAACACCGAAGTATGTCGAGAGTGCTACCGCCAGGTTCCCCTCGGGAGGCGGATTCAGCAGTATGTCACCTTTATGCCCAAGTCCTTCTCTATTCGTCTGGTCTCCTAGAACCTCGGTGATGGTATTGGCGGACTCGGTTGGAAATAACTCATTGGTTGTACTGACATGATTCTGCACAGACTACTTTGATACACCAGACTACCAGAAAGACCAAGTCGCAACGTACTTCGATACAGTCACGTTGAACTTCACCGGCTACACGGATCCAGGCACCAACTTCTCGACTGTTGGCGATGGGGTTTTTAAGATTGGCGGACGCGGCTATCCCGACGTGTCTGCCATTGGCGACTCTTTTGTCGTGCGAGCCCGTAAGCATCACTTTTCACCTGTTGCGGATCCCCGTCTTTCATGTTTTGGAATATTCTAGAATACAACACTTCAGGACCCCTAGCAGGACTAACGTCACCACCAGAGGGTTCATGGGGCCGTGTTGGTGGAACGTCTTTGTCTGCGCCCATCTGGGCTGCCGTTCTGACAAGGGTAAACGAGGAGAGAATCGCGGCTGGTAAAAGTACACTTGGCTTCGTGAATCCAACGCTGGTGAGTTTCCCTACACGAGATTGGCATGCCGCGGATGAACCCTCGATGGGATATCAGCTGACATTTCGTAGTATGCCCATCCTGAGGTGTTTACGGACGTCACCAATGGGTCGAACCCCAACTGCTTCTCCACGGGATTTCTAGCTGCTCCCGGCTGGGATCCTGTGACTGGACTCGGGTAAGTACAGCTCCGGCGCCCCGAAGAATCTACCAAGGGATGCTGAAAAAGTTTTGAAATAGCTCACCCGACTACCCCAAGCTCTTGGATCTCCTCCTGAGTGTGTAAATTTACACATGCTGGGTTCCAAGTTTTGTACAAGTCTTTGAAGCTTTATTGCGGCGGTCTTGTTCCGGACTCACGTATGGCCCTAGTGTGCGAACTTAGAATAAATCAGGGTCAAGAAAGATTTCAAAGTACTAAAATGCTGAACTTGCAGAAAAGTGTAGTGAAGTGAGATGAGGTTACTAAATGGTTGGTGTGCCATATTGGCCCATGCCTTTGGCACCTGTCAATGCAATACAACTTGAGTGAATACTGGTGGCCTAACATTGGTTTTGCAATGTGGGTAGAATTGTCTAGAAGAGTGGTTCAGCACAAGTGTAAAAACTGTTACTCCATTTGGCAGACACGATTCGGAATCTCCGCATCGGATGGCACCCCATACAATGCCTGCTATACCACGGGCACCTGGACGAAAAGGGGCAGGCCGCCCGTTGAGCACATCGCACCCGTGAACTAGAGGTGGAAAAAAAATGCTAACGTGACTTCCACTACGACCGGCCTCCGCTGCTCCGTGGTGACTGCCATTCACACAGGATGGGAACCAGTTTACCTTTCCCGGAAATTTCCCTATATCTGCCGTGGTGAATTAGAGCTTGTAATTGAATAACCGCCAGAAATGGAACACATTTTCAAGGCCTGGGTCCGCTCGAGTGGCTGGAAATTTCTCACATTTCTCGCAGAATTCCGCCAAACGGAGTCTGCTTTTGGAGGAGGAGGAGGAATGGACCATATAGTCGCCGTCAGTGTCGCCGTCAGTGTCGCCGTCAGTGCCTTGATTCTATAAAACCATTCTACATTACCAAATATTTTCTTACAGTACAGTACAAAATCTGGTCCCATCTCTCGTGAGAACCAGCCGACGCCGAGCGATCCTCAGCCACTACGCTTGCTCACTGAATCGTCATCGAGCGAACTTTAGCGTCCTATCGGCACCAAAATGCACTTCCACCTCGCCACGATAGCTGTCTTTGCGGCTGGGGCGCTCGCCTCCCCATTTGGCCCCCTCGTCTCGGATTTCAACACCCCAACCGGCACCAAGGAGCGCCGGGTCGACACTTGGGGCGGCTCTGTGTCACTAGGCCCCACAAAGAGCACCATCACCAAGGCAGTAACAACACTTGTCCCTGGCCCCGCACCCCCTAACCAGAATGGCGTACTGTTCCTTTGGCCCGGGATGTCCAACGGTACAGGCGACCTCGTGCAGACAACACTCGAATCCTGGCCTGATAATTCCTGGTGCGGCGCCACTGCCGGCCAATGGTGCGTGCGCGCGTCACTCTTTGGCTCGTTTGGCCAGCTCGACGGCTCTGCTTCGCCAGTCTCGGGTACTACTAAGGTCAAGATCGTATATGAGCTCCAGAGCGACGGCCAGACGTGGACACAAACTGTGACCAATGCCGACACCGGGGCCGCCCTGAGCAGTTTCAGTTATAAGTCTGGCCCTTATATGAGAGGATATGGTACAGGAACAGAATGTAACGATAATTGTTCTGGAACTATTGCGGCGCAGAAGTACCTCAATACTGTGATCACGTTGGCTGGGGCAGATACCACTTTCGGCAATACTATCGCTACTGCAGCGGGAGGGACATACCAAGGTTTGACGTCAAGCAGTGGTGGAAAGGTCTGGACCATTTCTGAGATCGACATTCCGGCCATGGTCTGAGGCATCACGGCAAGGAAATAGTAAGGAGCTATATTAGGGGCGGTACCAAGAGGTCGCAGGGGATATACGTGTACATAGGCTTGTTGATTGGAATCCATCACATGATGCTGGAAACGTCAGCTTCGCGTGTGTGAATCTTGATGCTGGAGGACTTCCGTAAATCAGATTCTCAAGCCAGAGCTTCTCATTTTCTGACAAGCTATTACTGATGAGGGGTCCACGAGGCTTGAGTCCTGTACACGATTTCGTATTGTGATACTGTTATCGGCATTGTGGTTGTTTAAACTGGTCCTCGAGCGTTTACCACTGTGGTATGAAGGGCCCGCATACACAATCGGATGCATATGGATCAAGAACGATGAAATCGGCTTTACTATGTGTGACTGGCGCAATGAGAATGCCTAATATCTATGAAATTGAAGTTCCAGTAGACATTGGTGCTCATTTCCTTGTCATTGGACGTTGACATTCCGGCTCACGAACTTGGGACTGAGGCAGGGCTTGATCGTATCGAGACAATAATTCTGCATGCATATCTTGGTTTCAGCTGTCACACTAGGTAGGTAGCTGCCGAGCTTGCTGAAAAGCCCGAGAATGGAATGCGGCGCGCTGTCACCCTTGGTTGGGAGAAGCGCTGGGTGTGTTCTCCACAGCAGCAAATATGGACGGCGGAAGGCTATCTCCCTTCTCGGCGTGTGCCTGTGCTTTTGCAGCTTTTACTGGTACGCTACCGAGATAGCTTAGGGGCGGTCTGCTGCCAATGGGGCTCGTTCATCTTATTTCGCTGTGCCGAAACAACCACTCCAAACCTTTCCCCACAGCTGGGCTTGGTGAGCATGTGCAAGAAACCTAAACGCCTTTATGAACTCCCCTACGATCGTGAAGAAGGCGTTTTACACCCATGGCATCGGTATCTAGGATTAATCATCGGTCGAAACAAAACGAAAGCAAAATCTCGGGCGGAATGACCAAGAACACATCGTGATCAGTGAGGTCTCAATATTTTGAAGGATTGAGTTCATAGCAGTTGCTTCTGCGCCAATCACACTACCGTGTGCTCCGTAATAATGCTTGGTGATGGAGGTCAGCCGCGCTTAGTGTCTGGGCGGAAGCTAGGAGGTAAACCCACCGTAGACTACACCATCGACGTGGATATGCTGTCGAAGTGTCGCGGCATCAGTGTAGAATAAATGACCTACAAGACGTACATGCATGCTCCGTGTCCCCTTGATCAGGAATGGTGGCACTACGTTACACTTTATGAACGAGTGCATTCCAAGGTATAAAAACTCCGAGTCTGTTGCCCAACTGTTTTCCAGATGTTTACCATGCTGTAGCACTGCGATAGACATTCTACTCGTCTCCTTGTCACTCGGTTCTAGTCGAAACTCAACAGAACCACAGTCGCCTCTTAATACCATGAGGTTCTCTTTTGTCCTCGCCACACTGGCGCTTGGGGGTACCACCCTGGCTCTCCCAGCCGCCGAGCTGGAGGCCCGTCAGAACAGCGGCTCCTACACCATCTCTGGACTCGGAGCACGCAAGAAGCAGATCACCGCAGCCGGCGCTGACTCGTTTGACCTTGCTATCGCCATGCTAGAGAGTGAGCGCATGACAGCCGACTACGCCTACGGCGACAACAAGCAGCAAGACAGCGCCAACTTCGGCATTTTTAAGCAGAACTGGGGCCTGCTGCGCGAGTGCTGCTCGCGCTTCAGGGGCCAGCCGCAGAGCAACTGGAATAATGGCGCTGTTCTGAAGTACGTTGGCGACCCCGTCCCCAGCCCATCTATAATGTGACGCCTGAGGGCTCACCAACGAAATAGCTCCAACCTCAATGCCGATGTCCAATGCCTGAATGAGTGCCAGAGCTACTACGGCTTGGACAGGTGGGTGGCTGGGCACCGCAATGGTGCTACTGGTCTTGCGAATCCTAACACCCAGGACATTCAGAGTAAGTCACAGATCACTGCAGCAGTCGCTACTGAGTGAGTCAGGATCTGACGCTAACGGGACAGACTACCGCAACGGCGTCAACTACATCCAGAGCCAATTGACAACGCAGCCCAATGGTCTTACAAACGACGTTCGCTACTGGGTCTATGTGGTGCCAATCTAGATCATTGTAACTGGATTGGAGTGCATGTTTTGGGATACTCTGGCACTCAGGGGGTCCGCATACTGTACATAATTCTCTTCCCGTTGATGAATTTTGCCCTCACATCCCAAATTTGACTCAACGCACAATGCGAATTTGAAGCATGATGTTGAAGGTCATGGTGGAGGAAAGGGATGACATACATAGAAGTACCCGCTCCGGCACACTTCCTACCTTTCGTATATATAAACAGTAGTCCCCTTAGGACTATTTCCCTCTAGACTTCCTCCTTTAATAATATACGTTTACTCACTCATACACCTACATTCAACAGGTTATAAGCCTAGGTCTCTTAGTATAAGCTAACTAAGTATTTAAAACCCCTATTTTAAGCTAAATACTAACTAATGAAATTACTAGAAAAATATTCCTTTAAATAGAGTTAGCTAATATATTAAAATACTATAAATAAAAGGGGCCGCGCCCCTACTTAGGGCACTCTCTTACCGCTTTCCTCCTCTAAACTTACCTAGAACTACGTCCTACCTTCCCTAAAACCCTATAAAACTACTACTAAATATATTAATAAAATAAAGAAGATATAACCTCTATTTTTAACCTCTTATAGTAGCTAAAGTACTCTAAATCCTTAACTAAAGATATTTTCCTTATACTTATACTATTCTAATATAGCTAAACTACCTATAGGGAGTTACTTAGGATACTATTCTAGACTCTAACTATATATTAAAGCCTAAGTTAGCTCTATTAATCTCTAAGGCTATAAAGCGGTAATACTATTAAACTAAGTACCTTTACTTATAAGGTAGCCTAGGGACTACTCTAAATCGTTAAGTATAAAGATAAGTATAGATACCTTTTTAGAGAAAGAAACCTTAATAAATATAAGTATATCTTTTAAAATAAAGGCTAACTATACTATAAGTCTAGATTCCTTATCTTTAAAAACTAAAATACTATCCTTAATATATATAATACCTATTAAATACCCTATAACATATATATAATATCTAAACTTAAGATTAAAAGAGCTGTTAATAAGGTTATAAAGTAATAGACTAACCTTTTAATTCTTATATCTAAGGTAGATAGGCTAACTTAATTCCTAGAAGTAATTAATATACTTAAAGTTAACTACTATAGCTCCCTCCTTACTTAAGAAAAAGATAAACCTATATAGAAAAATAGGGAACTTAAGTTTAACTATAATAAGTAGGTAATTAAATAAGAAGATAAGTAAATATAAGTTTATATATAGATTAGATAAAGGTTAAGTAAGAATACTAAGGTTTATATAAGGGATATATTTAAAAGAAAGGAGGAAAATATTATAAAGCTACTTAAGACTCTTAAAGAGAGATACCTACCTTAAAGCTTTACTTACTTCTAAAAGCTCCTCTAAAACTATAACTCCCTTACCCTAAAAAACTATAATAACGTTACTATATACACTAAAAAGCTCTATTAAGCTTATAAATAACTATAAGAATGCTATTAGATAGTAGTTATTAGAGACCCTATCTTTATTATTAAGTTCCTTAATAGCCTAGAACCTAACTTTAATATATTCCTCTCCTCCTTCTATATATAATATAACTTTCTACTAGTTACTAAGAATAGATAAAAGATAGTAGTAATCACCTTTAGTAAGGTTATTAAGGCTATTAAAAGTAAGGAATAATATTAAAAGAGATCTTAAAATAAGGTAATAATAATAGAGTTCTAGTAATAACTATATAGGTTATATAATTTTTATAAATGTTAAGGAAAAGATAACTACTAATGTAGATATAAGGAATTAGAATATTAGTAGAAGAACCTTAACTTTATAAGATAGTATATTAAAAGCTAAAAAGAGCTATACTCTTAGGACTAGAGAAGGGTTTAGTAGAAATAATTACTAAATATATAATAATAAGGCTAAGAATAGTAATAATAATAAAATAGTAATCTCCTTATACTAATAGATCTATCTTCTTTTATAAAAGGTAAAGAGATTTAATTAGTTTTTATAGTAATAAAAGCTTAACTTATAATATAGGACTTACTACTCTTTACTATACTATAAAATAATTAGGTTATTAATATAGCTATAAGTAGCTTAACTATAATTAACTAAGATATTTTTATAAGACTACTTTACCCTTATATAAGATAGCTAATCCTTAGTTTTAGAAGAAATAGGGTAATGCTACTAAGGTAAGGTATAGTAAGGATTAAGCTTAAGAGTAGCTACTTTATTCTACTTAATAACTACCTATATAACCTAAAAGGGGGAGTTAACCTTATATCTATAGGTGTCCTTTAAAAGAAAGGTGTTGTTCTCTTACTAGATTAACACGGTTATACTATATTTTAAAGTAAGAAGATCTACTTTACTACTTTACTTTAAAATAACCTAATGTAGGTTTAATATAGAGGTAGTTTAGATAGTATAAGTAGCCTTTACTATATTTATAATTAACCTAAATAATAAGCTATAGTATAAGTACTTAGGTTATCTAAGATATAACTCTCTTTAAAACCTTAAAAACCTATTAATTAAAATATACTCTATAGACTCTAATAAGGTACTTTATAAAACTTATACTATATTAAAGCTTAAAGAATTACTATATAAGGGGAGGCTAGCCTAAGGTATATATTATAGAAAGGTCCTTTATATAGATATTTATAAACCTTTTTAATATATTAGATAATAAAGGTACTATTATTAGCTTACTATTATTAATAGGTTTAATAGCTATTTATAGACTTTCCCTATAGTAAATAGGGATTTAAATATAATACTTACTTATATTAAAACTTTTCTTAACTTATATAAATAACTAGAAAGACGTTATTACTATATTTATCTTAATAGGGTAGGTAAATTTCTTTTAGTAGAGTTTTAACTATATTATATAAACTATAGTATTAAATTCTACTATATAAACACTAACTAATATTAATTAAATAAGATTATTAAAAGAGTAAATAGGTTTTTTTAAGAAAAGCTAGCTACTATCCTAAAGTATAATAAGATTCTAATAAAGTACTAGCTAGATATCCTCTTATTTAAAGTAAATATTATTTATAACCTTAACTATAATAAAACATTCGCTTTAGTAGTTAAACTTATAAGCTATAAAGTACTCTTTACTATTACTACTATAATAAATCTTAAATTATATTAAATAGATATTAAAATAGCTTTCCTCTATAGAAGTATAAATAAAGAAATTTATATAGAATAACTACCTAAAATTACTTAAGGAATAAATAGGTGTATCTATAAACTTAATAAGGTACTATATAGACTAAAGTAATTACTATAAGTATAGTATAAAACCCTTATATTCTACTTAGAAAAAATTAAATTTAAAACCTTATTCGCTAACTTAGGGGTCTTTATTTATAATTATACTTATATTATAGTCTATATAAATAACCTTTTTATTATAGGACTATTATTAGAATAAATTAACTTAGTAAAACTTTCTTTAAATAATAAGTTTAAAATAATAGATCTTAATAAGTGTAAATACTACTTTAGAATAATAATTAAGTAGGATAGGATAAATAAAACCCTTTACCTAGGATAATAAATATATTTAAAGAAAGTCTTTAAAGACTTAAACTTTATAAACCTTAATCTAATATCTATACTAATAAATATATCTATACTAAAATAAGCTTTAAAGGGATATAAAGCTAATCTAGAAATAAAAAATACTTATATAAAGGTAATTAGATATCTAATATATATAATACTTAATATAAAGCTAGATATTATCTTTATAGTTTCCTTTCTTAACTAATATCTTACTAACTCTACTAAGAAATATATAATAACTATTAAATAGGTTTTTTAATATTTAAAAGGAATAATAAACCTTAAACTTATCTTTAAAGGTAACTTTTATCCTTTTATAAGATACTCTAATACTAACTATAGTAGGGATACTTAGACCTAAAGGTTAATATCTAGCTATATCTTCTACTTAAGAAGTATACCTATTAGCTATATATTAAAATAATAAATAGTTATTACCCTCTTAACTTATAAAGCGGAACTTATAGCATAGACTACTATTATAAAAGAAGCTATATAGCTTAGGTAATTTCTTAAAGAACTTAGAGTTTAATAGAGATAAATTACTACTATTATTATCTATAAAGATAACTAAAAAGCTATTATAATATTATAGGATTAAACTTACTATAGTAAAGAGAAATATATTAATATTTAAGAGTTCTATATTAAGGAAGCCTATTAAAGATAACTAATTAAAATAAAGTATATACTTATAAGTAAATAACTAGTAGATAGGCTAACTAAGCTATTTATATAACCTATATTTAAGAGATTTAAAGATAGTTTAGGTCTTTAGGGACCTATAGTTTTATAATAAAATAAGAAGATATACCTATAAGCTATTAATAGGGATTTAAGAATACTTTACTAATAGATAGTACTATAAAGTAGGGGGAGTAACTAACGTTAAGGAGTGTTAGTGACTTTTATAAGACTTTATATATAGAAGTAGGGGGAGTAACTAGTGTTAAGGAGCGCTAGCGACCCCTATAAGACTTTATACTATTATAATAAATATATATCCCTTTATAGTCCCTCTAATATTATCTTATCTAATAGCTTACTATAGAGGAATATTAAGTAAGAATAATACTACTAGGATATTCTTTTATATAGGGAAATAAGGAAATCACGCTTATGATTATGTTAGAGGAGGAAGTTATATAAAATTCGGCTTAGGAAGTGCTTGGATTGAGGGGGAGTGTTGAAGGTTATAGTGGAGGAAAGGGATGATATACGTGGAAGCACCCGCTCCGGCATACTTCCCACCTTTCGTATATATAAACAGTGGTCCCCTCGGGACCATTTCCCTCTAGACTTCCTCCTTCAATGACACACGTTTACTCACTCATGCACCTACATTCAACACATGAGAGGGTAGCCATTTGCCTTGCATTCATGCACATTCGTCTACTAAAGTGTGGCATGCTACAACCACTTATCATTATTTGTTTTTTCTCAAACTACTTCAGTCGTTGATTCGCACCTTTGCAGTGAAGAATAATATTGCACTAGCTCAGGATTCCTTATGTTTCATTTATGACGCTCCTGTGACTCACTTCAATGTTGCCGTCTAATTAGTCGCCTTCAGAGGATTCTCAGACCAGAGGTCATTTCATTGCATGCTTTCCGACAAGGGATCATTTCACAAAAGGCATAATCTCAATCCAAAAAAATCTTGTTATACGCACTTTCCAGGTGTAAATGCAATGGCCGCGCATCGGCAACAAGGTTCCCATGCTAAAAGTGGGAGTGGAGCTTGTGAATGCACCCGAACCGCCTCAAAAGATACTATCCGTGAAACCTAGAAAGCCCATAAGACGATGGCGTTGGAATGATTCGCCAATGAAAATACGGACTAGCACTCTGGAGGCAATCGAGCTTTCGATCAGGAATTCTAAATCAACTCGCTTGAGCAACTGGTGGAAAAGATTCAGGTGTCTTTGTGTCGACCCTCACACCATGCCGAATCAGGAGCCCTGCACATTTTCGCCATCGCAGTGAGGCACTCTCTACGAATAAACGATAAACTTAGCCCTGTCAGTCAAGTAGATGCTTCACTGGCGGTATGCTCATTTATGGCCCCGCAAAAGACCAGCATGCCCTTGGCGTCGCCTAAATCCTCTAAGCAGTCTTGGTGGACTTTGGGCCGAGCTTATTTACGGACGATAGTGCCATCAGCTGACTAAATCACGATGATACATGATTGTGTCGTGACGAGGAGAGCCCGCTTGCATATGTCATTACCAGTCTGCCTTCCTGCTGTCAATTCCAATGCCCTCATTTAGATGCAAGCCTAAGGCTAGAACAGGTTAAAGCACTTACACCATGGGTTGGTCCCCGATTTTCCACTTGAAAGGAGGAGCGATTATCCACCCTAGGACACCCTTTGGTTGCTTAAAAAAGATCCATGCCAACGAGCTTATTAGCGAGGCCCAACTGCCCAGCTTTAGCCAACACCAACCCCCCCCCCTTTGTCTTGGTTGCATTTACTGCTAAACTGTTTCATCAGGTCAGACGGAAGGGATTTCTCGAGCGGTTGGAGGTTCGTTCTTCAGGAGTCTGCAAACAAGGAAACTTGCTTTGATGGCAGCAGAAAGTCCCACAATGTTTGCAGACGATGTGGTCGAAGTATTTTTATATGTTTGGGTCAGGCTGTTTGTGTCACACAACCTTGGAACCCCTCCAGTCTGCCACCAGTCCCACCAGTCCCGAAATGGTTAGCGTGGTTCACGTTAGGTATGTGCTGCCTTAACAGTAGGCCTTTCGAAGCGGGGGGCCTGTCAGCTTGGGCGTACTCTAGGGCTGAATCCCAAGTCACTCGCCAACACTGACCGACCTCATTTCCCCGTTTTCATCCCACTCATTCTTTGTCCTAGGGATAGAGCCTGGCCAGCCCACACGGCCGCGCAGCCCCAAACGTGTCCCATAAATAGCAGCGCTGCCTCTGAAACAGGCCCTGGTTTCGCTCATGCCGCTGAAGAAGCTTCGCAACACCTGGCGCTCGACGCGACAGACCAGGTCCAGGACTAAGCGGCAGAAAGAGGCGATTCTGGAGAGCGCAATGACCACCCAATCAAGCGACGAGCAGCAGGGCGAGTCAAAGCTGTTCATATTTCTTAACGACTTTACAGATTCCGATAATGAGGCCACGGCGGAGCTATGGGCGTGGATCCTCCAGCGCGACCCGACGGTCAAGGGCATCTACATCGCAGAGCCGCGCTGGGTCAATTTGGGCTACTACATGTCCGCCCCGGAGTTCGGGCGCTGTATCGGGCTCGTCAGCAGGCTGCAGCCTCCGCTGGAGGGTGGCGATCCGCCCCTGACAACCGTGCTTGCTGGCCGCTTGACAAAGGAGATTATCGACAGCAGAAAGGTCGACGGCAGGCAGCTTGCGGATGACGAGCGTGACTTGGTAAGCCTCATCTTATCGGGCGGCGGCTGCCTGCTATGCATGATCCTGAAAGGTATCTAACAAGGCATAATATAGCTCATGCGATGTGTCAAGCCATCGAATGGAAGCAGAGAGGATTCCATCAAACATGCACAGCTCGTCGCGATGGACTATTTGACTACCATGAGGACAAAATGCAGCCGTTTTGAAGCTTTCATCGATGTGCTTTGTTTGGACAAGCTGGAAAGTCCCATCAATCTAAAGACGCATTATCATGATGAGCTCGTAGCCCGTTCTCTCGAGGAGCTTGAGGAGTTCCAGACCATCAAGGATATGCCCACTTCCGAGCAGCCGCAGATCGAGGCCCGAAGGACGAGGCTTCGGCAATGGTATTCCAAAGCAATCGAGAGGAAGGAAGAGGAGTTCGGTGGCCAGTCTCCGTTCAGAGATCTCAACTACGACCACCTGTTCAGTGACATTCGGAATCACGACCAAACCACAGTCTTCGGAGGCGCGTCTCTAACCGTACTGCAAGAACTACTTGAGAGAGAGCCTTCGCTGGCAAAGAAAGTTCGATACTTTCAGCAGGGTGGCACGTTCAACTCTAAACTCAATATCCTTGGGAATCCGTACAATTTTGCACTTAACACTAAGGCCGCTGAGTACGTCTTTAGACATCAGGACAAGCTTGGGAAGTTTACCCTGATTCCCACGGACACCACAAAGAGGGTTGAATGGACGGTCCAGGGGCTAGCCAAAATATCCCCTGCAGTCGGCGTCCGATCTCTAGCTTTCCACGGGAGGTATGACCCGTGGGAGATGATCTCCACGAAGGAACGGGACGGGAAACCTCATAGCACTCAAGAATTCCTTGCCTGGCGCGCCGAGTGGGCTGATGATCCTAAGTACACCGATCCTAACAGTAAGGGGTACAAGGCAGTCATGGCAGATCTCACTGCTTTCCTGGCTGCCTTCACGGACACCTTCAAAGAGTACAACCAGGGGTCGTTAAAGCAGATTTCGGTCAAAGTCGCCATGGAGCAAACGATTCCAGACAGCAATCAGATGGTTCTCCGAGAGGACCCGGCATCAAAGATAGAGTGTTTGATGTTCGAAGCGGGGCAGGGAACACAGGAGACAGTGTTGGTGAAGGACGCGCTGGGTCTCTTGCAAAAGGCCCTGAACACCGCAGCGCCATCTGTTTGAGGGAATTCCAATTTTTGGTGACATACCCTTCTTGATCGTACAAGGCACACATAAGAGGCCCGGGCTTCTCACTTAAGCACGGTATTTGGCCGTAAACTTCTCGCGACGAAGTAATGCTCTTTTCGCACCCTTGCATGTTTAAACTTTTGGACGAATGAGGTGGACTATACCCAAGGTAAACGCCCACCGAAGCTTTCGGTTCGATGGCAGGAAGATGTGCTAGGCGCAAGAAACGTCCGTCTCTTTTTTTTGGAATACGCACTTTTGAACTGGGCAGACTTGTGCCTATCGTTGGGACACGCGTCTTTTTTATGACAACTAGCAGGGAGCGGACGGACTGGAGTCTTTTGGGGTTGCACGGTAGACGTGGTATAACGAGAGCAATGAGACTTTTGGTATTGGATACTTTCTTAATTGCTTGATTCAATTCCCCCGTATCTTTCCATGACCACTTATTTTGCTTGCCGCCGTAATCTCGAAACATGTGTAGAGGAAGCTTCCGAAAGTAGAAGATAGCGATACCAACCTATCAAAAACCCTGCAGGAACTCGGAAGCTTTCATACGGCCGCCGGAACTACATACCACGCAAGATATATTGCAACTCAGCTGACCAACATTTGAAGACGAGGCTTGTTTCGTCACGAGCCATCAACGACCTCAAATGGCGCATTGGTGTCCAATTCGCACACTTGATGGTGCTACCCTGGCCATATGGGTTTGCGTGCCCTGAATCCGGACCATTGGTCTTACTCTTCCCGCAGGATAGTGAACTCGATGGCCAGGAAACCACCATAGCCCATCAGCATCAGGATACCGACCACGTGCCTGACAGCTGCGAACTTGCAGAACAGCTTGCCGCCGAAGTTAACGATAACAGCCAGGGTGATGGTGGCCATCCAAAGCCACCAGGCCTCGATGCGGGCAATGTCCACAAACTCGAAACCCTCGTCCTCATCGGCGTCGTGCTGGTGCCAGTGGTGACTGGCGATGCTCCAGGCCGCAATGCCGAGGCACAGCGTCAGCAGGAACATGTTGCTACCGACCGCGTCTGCGACCATGAGGCCTGATTTGCCTTTGGAGCTGCTCATAACCGCCAGGAACTTCTCCGGCAGGGTCGTGGCGAGGGACAGGAAGGTGGCGCCGAACGCGCTGTCGGACATGTTCAGAGCCGAGGCGAGCTGAATCGAGGTGCGGGACAGGATGAAGCCGCTCACGGTGAGAGCAGCGAAACCGCCCAGGACCTGGAGGAATGGGGTGAGAGTGTGGTGGAACTGCTTGGGGTTGTACTCGGGCGCCGGAATGCCGAGCAGGGTGGTGGTCTCATCCGGCCCATCTTCGGGACGGCGGTGCAGAAAGTGGCGGTCCACGAAGTGACGGTGACGGTCAAAGAAGTGGCCGTGATGGTGACCGCTTTCGGAAGAAGAGGAGGAAGAAGACGAGCTCGATGAGGCAGCATCATCGTGAGCAGCCTCGACGTCCTCTCTGTCGTGTTCCTCGGTGAAAAACATCGCCTGCCAGATCGTCCACAGCACGACGGCCAGATATGCCGCGAAGCAGATGAGGAGCAAGGTCGCTACGATACGGTTCCACATGATGTGTGCCAGGGCAAAGAGCCAGACGAACGTCGTGAAGCCCAAAAGCCCCCGGGTGGCCAGCTTCGCGGTCCTGTCGAAGCCGTCCCAGGCACCGGCAGAGAAGACAAGGCCCAGGGCGAAGGCGCCCAGGAGGTTGGCCACCGAGCTGCCAATGACATTTCCCACAGCCAGAGCGGGACGCTGCTGTGCAATACTGAGGGTAACAACGGCCAGTTCTTCCCACTCGGCACCAGCGATGAGGATAGCCACGAGGACCTCGGGCAACCGCAGACGCTTGGCCAGGGTGGTGGTGCTCCCCACGAAGAGCTTGGCGCCGCGCTCGAGCAGCGACAGACCCGCGAAGAAGGCCGCGATGCTGAATAGGGTGTCGAGTTCCATCTTTGCGGAGGGGGGCCACAATGACAGGCAAAACTAGAAGAGGTGATGTTGAAGGAGGAGAAAGATGTCTCAACTCGCACATCTGCTCACTCCTCGCTCCACCCCATCGACGTTGAAATAAGAATTCTCACCGCCTGGCTCGAGCTCCTGGACAAGGGCATCGAGCTCCATTTTGAATCGCGTCAGTCTCGCATTCGTCGAGATGTCAACAAATCCTAGTCAGGCCCACCGCCTCTGATCCGCAGAGGGGTCCCCCCAGAGCAGGCTGTGTCGTGAGGGTCTAACCCTGACTCACTCGACGCTGAGTAAACTGACAGCATTTGAGGCCACATGCAGGAGCAGAAGATCAGGCTCTGAGAAAGATTAAGAGCTGCGCATGTCCTGCATATGGGAGGATGTTGGGGGATCTGCACTAACAATTTTTCACAGACGTCCGTTGGCTGCGGATGAACGGTGTGGTAACACATTGGCCACGTATTGTGGGTTTTTGGCCTGTCTCGTCACCGGTATAGTGGCGCAGCTATCGAGCCCCTGCATCCGCCCCACGACGCTGCGGCATCCTATTGAACAGAATAATGTTTGTGGTACCTGCGCATCTGTCGACCACTGCACTGCATTTAAGAGGGTTTATAATCAACTTCATTAGCTGCGCGGCGGGCAACCCTAGGGGGCCATTTTGCAGACAGTGATTCGCTGTAAATAGTCTCAGTACAAGTACTAACTACACTAGGTATAGCCTAGAGGTAGCCCCTATCTAAGAAAAGAGTATAAATATGAATAAGCTTATTCTATACTAAAAAATACTAAGACTTTTCCTCTACTTTTTTACCTAAAAGTAGGTAGGTAGGAGATTTAAAACTATAGTATAAATAGGGCCCCTTTTATAGGCTAGAAATAATAAATAAGTTAAAGAAGAGAAGAGGAAGAATATATATAGGTAGGGGATATACTATTTTTTATCTATTTAGTTCTATATATATAAATATAGTTATCTATTAACTACTATACTATATTTAAAAGGGTTTATAATTAACTTTATTAGCTATATAGTAGGTAACCTTAGAGGGTTATTTTATAAATAGTAATTTACTATAAATAGTCTTAGTATAAATACTAACTATACTAGGTATAGCTTAAAGGTAGTCTAAACTAACTAAATTAGTTAATTAATTAGAGAGAATAATATTACTAAAGTAATAGAGGTAGTATTAAAGTATAAGTATAGTATTAAGGTAGTTCCTAAAGTACTATTTAACTATAAAGCCCTTCTATTATCCTAGAATTTTATATTCTTCTTTAAGAATACTAATAGTAGTAGTAGTTTTTATAGCTCCTTTATAAAAGCTATAGCTAAGATAGTTATAAGATAGAGTATTAAAGGTAGTAATATAGTATTATATAGTAGTAATAACTATCTAATAGTTAAATATTCCTCTTATAAATAAAAAAAGAGAGGCTTTAAAGCTATATAAGTAGGATTTAAAAAAATATTTTATATTAGTATAGAGGTAGAGAGAACTATTAATCTTTATAATAAAGATAGTAATACCCTTATTACCCTTATCTATTTTAAATATTAATAAAGTTAATAGTAAGTAGTCCTTTAGAAATACTATATATTTTTAAGTAGTATATATATAGTTAAAGTTATTAGTATAGGTATAAGAATTAAGCTAAGTAAATTCCTTTATATAAAGAAATATAGTAAATACTAGTATAAATATAGTATTAAGATTAAGCCTTATACTTAGTATCTTATTTATTATAGTAGTATTAGAGAGTATCTTTTTAAGGAGTTTTAGTAATATTACTTCTTACTTATCTAATAACTTAGTAGGAAAGAGGTTTACTATACTTTAAAGGAGAAACCTTATATACTTATTTCTAAAAATAGTAGTAGGTTAATTAAAGTTAATATACTAAAAGTAAATATTAGATAGGTATTTTATAATAGTAGTATCCTTAATATATCTTATACTATATTTATTAAAAGTAAGTATTAAGATAAAAATATAGAGTATTCTAATAGTAGTAGGGAATAGTTTATTAATTTAGTATAGTTAATAGATTTTAAAATAGAACTATATACTAGTATTATATAGGTCTTTTATTCTAGGTTTAATACTAACTTATATTAACTTAATATAAGCTTTATTAAAAGGAAATTTATCTAATCTTTTTATAAAAGTAGTATTAAGGATACTAATAAAAAGCTCTACTAGTTTAAATATAAGTTAGTAATAATAGGTTAATCTTAATATAATATTATATTAATAAGGGAATTATTTTTAATAAAAACCTTAATAATATAGATTTTAATATTTATTATAGAAGTAAAATATAGTAAAGCTTATAGAATTAGTAGAATAGTAGGTAACTATATTATACTACTAAAAAGAGAAGCTTAAATAGTTTTATTATTAGTATAGATAATAAATATATTATAAAGCTAGTAATAATACTATTTATTTAAAGCTAGTAGAATATAAAGAGCCTTTATAATATTAATATTATTAGTAAAGGAGAGAAGTTTAAGTTTTATTAAAGCTATAGCTTAAGTTTAAGGGAGAAGTAAGTAGGCTCTTTAGTTACTATTAGCTAGTAACTTAAAGGGATACTAAAAGGCCTTATAACTTATTCTAAATATATCTATAAATAGGTAATAGATTTAATATACTATATCTTTAAAGAGTATAATACTATTAAAGTCTAATAAGAGGTCCTACTACTAGTATAAATCTATATAGATAATAGTTAGAAGTACTTACTAATAATATAGCTAGGTAGAAAAAGAGGCTAAAAAGTTTTAAAGGGAGTAAAGGAAGGTTTATCTTAATTAAATAACTACTATATAGAAACTAAAGAAACTACTAAAGGTTTAGATATCTTTTAAAGAAAGGCTTTTCTTATCTAAAGTATCCTTAATATAAGAGAGTACTTTATTAATTTATTTTTAAAAGAGATAAGCCTTTATTTATAAGGTATTAATTTTAATACTAAATATCTTAATAGTAGTACTTTATTAATCCTTAGCTATATTAGAGATTATTTTAAGGTATTATAAAACTTTAAGCTATTAAAGAGTAACTAAGTTCCTAAAGGTAATAGAGGCTAAGATAGGTATAGTAATAATAAAGTTATTTAGATAGTATTCTATAAGAATACTAGTATTAGTATACTATATTACTATAAAAATCTAATATAGTCCTTTTATAAAGAGATTAAAAAGAAAAGGGGCTATATATAGCCTAAAAGGGAGGTAGTTTTTATAATAGTACTACCCTTTCTAAGTAAAACTAAAGAGTCTTTTATAGAGAATAGTAACTAAAACTAGGTAGAATATATTTTTTAGGTCCTACTTAATAAGCTAGGAACTATAGCCTACTTTCTATACTATATTAAATATATAGTTTAGTACTATATATTTAAAGAAAGCCTACTCTCTAGGGATACTATTATTAATAGATAAACCTATAGAGTAAGATAAGTAGTAAATATATTAAAAGCTACTATTCTTTTTAAAGACTAGTCCTTAAAATAAGTAGATAAATAGCCTAGTTAGTTAATAAGGAGAAACCTTAGCTAGAGCTAGGTTTTTATCTAAGCTTTCCTAAAGTATTAAAGGGTTTTTTTAAGCTAAGATAAGGTTATTAAATAGAATAAAGAGGTTAGGTTTACTATTATACTTAATTATAGCTTTAGAGTATAGGATATTACTAATTATAATTCTAAGGTCTTTAGAGTAACTCTAGAGTACTTCTATTTAAGCCTATAGAATAAAAGGGCTAGGTAAATCTTATAATAGTTCCTTATTTAGTAAAAAGGTAAGGAACTTTATTTAATTATTTAGTCTTTATAGTAAAGTAGAATATAAGTATAAGAAGAAAGTTTAAAGTTTTTAATATAAGTAAGGTTATAAAATACTTAGATAGAGATTCTTATTAGCTATTAGCTTAGGTATTAAATCTAAGCTAATAGATATATTAGAAGTAAATTAAAAAGTCTTAAAGGTAAGCTTCTTAGATAGGTACTTAGATTTTAAATAGCTACTATTATAGTTAATATATTTATAGAGGTAAGGGTAGTTAGCTTTATTATATTTATAGAAGTTATAGTTATTATAAATAATTATCCTAAGCTATTTATTTTAACTAAAGATAAAGATAACTCTTTTTATTATAATTTTATCTAGGAATTTAGATTTTATTAAAAAGTTAAGCTATAGCTTTATAATAAAAAGCTTAACTAAGATAAGAGAGAGGTATTAAAAGGTAAAGTAGATTACTATAATATATTAGTACTTTTACTTATATTAAATAAAGTATATAAACTATCTATCTATAGCTACTATAATATTATTATAATTTTTACTAAAGAAATAGTTAAAGATAATATAGTAGTTAATAAATACTTTAATAAATATAGCTTAAGATTTAAAGTCTTTAAAGCTAGTTTACTATTAAAATAAGGTAAGAGTATTATTCTTAAAGAAGATCTAGTAGAACTTTAGAGGAATATTAAACTCTATCTACTTTAAGTAGATAAGAGAGTAGTAGTTAAAGTAGTTTTTATAGATATATTAGATATATTTAAAGGGGATAGATTTATAGAGAATCTTACTATACTTTTAGACTATAGCTAAGTACTTATATAGGTTATTCTTATTATCTACTACTAATTAAAGTTATAGAGATAAAGTATTTAGCTTAGTATACCTCTTATCTATTATAAGCTAATTAAATATAAGCTCTTCTTTCTACTACTAAAGCCTTTTTAAGTAGATCTTATATTTAAAGGTATTAAAGTTAACTAACTTACTAATAGTTATATTTTAGCTTAAGTTTAGCTAAAAGTTAATAACTTCTATTATTATAAAAGCTTTATCTTTATTATAAGCTAATAATATTTTAAATAATAGAATAGATATTATTTTCTTATAAGGTAGATAGCTTAAGTATAATAGAAGAGGTTTTAAGGCTATATTACTAGAAGAAGTATTATTATTAGAATTAAAGCTTATTTTATTAGAGAAGTATAGTATATTATATCTATAGAAAAACTCTTTTAAATCTATTATCCTAAATATTTACTAGTAGTTATTAGAGAGATAGGATAATATTACTAATATAATTTATATTTAAAGAGATTACTCTTTAAATTTATCTTTTAATAGAGATACTAGAGAGAGAGTATATAATAGATTTTAATTTATTTTATACTTAAAGATATTAGAATTATTTATTTAAGTAGGGAAGGTATAAGTAGGGGGTTTATATAACCTAGGTAAACTTATAGGCTTTATAAAACTATATATTAAATAAATAACCCTAACTAGAAGAGGTATAATAGGGTAATATATAGGAGATATCCCTAAAGATAAGATTTAAAACTATAGTGTAAATAGAGCCCCTTTTATAGGCTAGAAATAATAGATAAGTTGAAGAGGAGAAGAGGAAGGATATATATAGGCGGGGGATACACTGCTTTTTATCCGTTTGGTTCTATATACACAGATATGGTCATCTTTCAGAGTTCAACAGGGCCTGCCGCTTTATCCAGATCCAAATCCACAGCAGGTACCCGCTCACGTGCGCTGACCGACATACCTAGGTAGCACTTGAGGCTGTGCGTCAGTGTGAAAACATTTTATGGCCTATATTTAGCACTAGATCTCAAAGTGGTGTCCTTTTTCTGTTATCACGGTAAAGTGACCATATTGGAACCATCGCGAGTTGTGTGGATAACGCCCAGGTGATACCTAGGTACCTAGGGTACCTACTTAGGTAGCCTCTGTCGGCACCTGGGCATCTGGGTCAGGTTGCTAGCGACCTCGGGAATTCTGTCTCTTCGTGAGGGTGTGTCTGTGTACATACGAAGCTACGGAGCATATGAAGCCCTTCCCAAAGTGGGCAATGCTCAAATACCCAGTGTTATATGGATTTTATGGTCCGCACGCATACATGCACATGCCTGTGTGATTTTCACCACACGTAAGCACTGGACTGTCAAACAATTAAGTAAGGTTATGAAGGTAGTGGGCGCTGAAACATAGCAATTAGGAGTCATTAGCGACCATATGTTACTTCGATCAGCGATTCTTAGACATCCAGCCCCCGTGTAATAGGTAAAGAATTTAAGTTAAGTAGCTTAAAATATAAAGGTGCTCTGCCTTCACGAACGACTAGGGTTATAAAATTAGTCCTTAGTTTCTTAATTAAACTAAAGACTAATTTAATCTTTTAGTTTTTAATTAGTCTTTAGTTATTTAAAATTAGTTTTTAATTTTTTAATTAATATTAATTACTATTAAATAAGTTACCTTATTAAGTAAGTTACTTTCTTATTAATCCTTTCTATTTATCTTTCTACTATATTTTTTTATACTATATTTTATAATAAGTAAAATAAAAGAAAGTAATATTTAGTTTATTATTTAAACTATTAAATCTAACTTAAAACTAAATATTTAATATATAATAAAGAAATACTATATTCTTTACTTAACCTTTATCTATAAAATAGCTAGCTAAACTATATAATAAAATACTTACTTTAATTATAAAAGATTAATAAAAATAGAAGAGGAGGTACTTATTTAATATATACTTAACTAAGATTTATAAAGATACTTACTTATTTTTAAAAATATTAAAAATATAATAAATTCCTTACTTTATAACTATAATAGTAGTAATATTAAAATAAACTAAGTAGTAAAACTTATTATATTAGAACTATATTTTAAAATATATATTAATTATATATATAATTATAAAAGAGCTTTATATAAAGATTTAAATATA
>JUJX01000434.1:0-23822 GCA_000800745.1 Diaporthe longicolla
TATATTTAAATAAAATTAAAACTTTTAAAATAATAATAACTTTTATTATTATTTATTTTAATTAATTTAAAACTTTAAATTATATAATAATAATCTTTTTATATAATATTTAATAATATTAAATTAAATTATTTATAACTTATAATAATTTTAATTTTAATAAATTTATAATTTATTAATAATATTAATATAAATAAATTATAAAGTAAAATTATAAAATTATTATATCTTTTTTTATTATATTCTTTTTTATTATATTTTTATTTATTATATTTTATTTAATTATAAACTTTAATTTAATAAAGAAATAAAAATAATATATAAAGTTTATACTTTTATATTATTTTATATTTATACTTTTATTATCCCCTCTTAAGTATAAGGTTAAAAGACCTATAGTTATTTTTTTTTAAATAATTTTATTTAACTATTTTAAATCTATAGCCTAATTTAGTCTCTAGCTTTTACTAAACCTTCTTTTAAAGTTTTTAAACACCTTCTTCTCTACTAGTAATAACTTTATATCCCTACCCCTTTATAGCTTTACTTTAAAGAATATATAGGTTTTAATAGTATTACTATCTATATTATATACTCTTAGTTTATTAATAAATAAACTAAGCTTTACTAATATAGATATAGTATCTATAGCTTTAAATTTAAGGGCTCCTTCTATATAAAGGTATACCTAGTTATTAATTACTATTCTATAACTATTTATAGGCTATTAGTTCCACATATCTAAATAATAAATTATAGTTACCTTACCTATCGTCTTAGCTTTAGCTAAAAGATTACTTTTAAGTAGTCTTATATAAGAAGGTCGTGATAGGTGTATATTTAAGTAGAGCTAGAACCTATATATATCCTATAATATAGTTAAAGCAATAGTAGCTTTTTTATTATTACCTATTTTAGCTAACTTAAAGCCTTAAGTTATATAGTAATAGTACTTATATATAGTACTTAATAGTATTAGACTAGGTTACTTATAGCCTATAATAGCTTTAACTTTAACACTTATTAATAGTACTAGCGCGAATAGGTATAGCTTAATATACTATAGCTACTAGTATAGAATAGTAACTTTTAGCTATAAATAGGTTATAGAGAATTATAAAGTTACTATATCTTCTTTTACTATATCTTCTTTTATTATATCTTCTTTTATTATTAATTCTAGCTTAATAGAGGAACTTAAAAAATATAAATAGTCGATACTTTTATTATTAAAAATAAATATTTTTTTAAAAAATTAAAAAATTAAAAAAAGAAAAGTTATAAATATTTTAAAAAAACTAATATATATAAAAATATAGAAAGTTTAAAAGATTTATATATAAGTTTTTTAAAAAAAAAGTTTAATAACTAAATAAATAATAAAAAGTAAATAATAAATAAATAAGTAATTAAAAAGAAAATATAATATAGTTAAAGTTTAAAGTTATACCTTATATAAATATTTATAAGTATAGCTATTTAGCTTATCTATAAAATAGTGAATTCTATAAATAACCCTAGGTGTTAGCGGCGTTCATCGTCACTGTGGTTATATTAACAGCAGAGCAAAAGCCTAGAATGCCTAGCTGACTTAAATAGAATGTCATTCACTCGTCCGGAGCATCGCAATAACATATCTCAATCTCACTAATCCACAGATGATCCAACTTCGTATTCATGAGCTATAATCCGTGTGGTTCTCCAGTTAGACCCAGTGGCTGCTCCGGCTTTGTTGAGTAGATGGCCTCCAGCGCGTCGCGGACCTCAAACTCTTCCATGACGGCTCCGAATCTGTATTCCAATGCTTGTCAGTCGCAGCAGCGGAGAGGAACTGATAAGACAGCAGACGCGTCATCGACTGCCATGCCAAGGTATACTCGTTACTCACCCGTAACATCGGACCTTACTGCCGAGCTCCTCCGTCAGCTTCACAAAGTCCCTCTCGTTCAGCTCCCCGAGACGCGGGTGGGCAAGCACCATGCCCCATGCCATGACGGGCGTTATCTCCCCGTCGAGGTTCAGCTTCTGACTGAGATCCAACAATGTCGCCAGGTCCGACTTGCTGAGCTGCCACGTCCGCATCGCCCCCCCGGTGGGACCGTCCACATCCATGGGCGCCGAAGAGTTGGGGTTTGCGGCCGTGGCTGCACCTGCCCTGTCCGCAGCGGGCGGACTGGGGGCGGCGTGGTTCCTGCTGAAATTCCGGCTGATACTGGAGCCTTTTTGGTTGCTCATCTGACGAGCGTGGCCGTTGGGGCTGGGGTTTTTATTGCTATGATTGTGACCAAACGGGATATCCGGTGTCAGGTCTGAAAATGGCTCTGGCGGGCATGATGCCATCAGTGCGTGACCGCAAGGCTCGGTGCCACCATTGGCGCTCGAGCGATCCAAGAGCCAGGGCATGTGATCCATGCAGGGCCTCTCAAGACTAGAGGAGCGAATCCGTGGTCAGCAAAGCATCCTCTTCCCGTCATGCTCATCACAAAGCCGTTGACCGAATAGTTGAGCCGAGGCTTGGTGTTGAATGGGTGTGGTGGGTCCACTACAGTGTTTCCCGCCGTGCAACGATCAGGGTGTCGATCTTGTGCGAGGTGTGAGACAACGAGTGTGAAGAAGGTGCGGGTAATGTGATGAAGACGGTCGCTAACGGGGAGGAGATAGATAAGCGTTCGGGGGGTTTTCGTACGATAAAACGAAGTCAACGCCAGCCTGATCATAGTCTATGCCCGGATTGCGCCGGGGTCCATTCAAGTGTGCGGATGGCGACTGTCGGTGGAGGCCTGCAGCCTGCTGATTCGGACTGAGGCCACCCAGTGGCGACATCCCTTGCATCGCGGTCGTCGTGCTTAACGCGGAGCCTGGCGGTGGCGTGTACGCTGAGTTCTGAGTGGACGCCGAGGCCAGGCCATAGCTACCGGACCCAGACATAGATGCCGAGCTATTGCTACCGATATACGGGCCCACGGATGGGCTGCTGAGGGTGTCGTCCATCATGGTCAAGGCTCCAGATACCGCCAATCCATTTTGTTGCATCAGTGCCTTGAGCGAGCGGTTCTCCTCGGCCAGACGGTCCTTGTCCTGGCTAACATTGGAGTAGACCTCTTTCAGGCGAAGGACCTCATCCTCAAGGGCCTTTATGTATAGTTCTTTCCGCTCTCGATGGGTTCTACCCATTAGTCACCGTCAGCGGGAGGTCACCCATCAGAGTGGCGGAACACCTGGACTGGCTTACCTCTGAGCTTGCCTGTTCAGCTCTTGTCTCCTTGTAAGGGCGGGCTTGCTGTCGGGTTTTGGACCGCGGCGTTTTGCCGGTTGGCCGTCCCTGGTCAACTTCTTGTCTGAAGAAGTAAGAGATTTGAGGAAGCCAAAGCCGAGAGCGCCGTTCTTGTCACCGGGTTGCTGCGGTGTGGGATGTGGCGGGCCACCGTATGCAATGCCAGTGCCGACCCCGCCGAACTCGCTCTTGATGTTCGGCGGGGACATGGACGTTGTCGCCATGTTGTAGTAGGTCTGATCAGAGAGCGAGGCGTTGGAGGGTTTACGGCGGGTGCTGGCTGATTCCTGGGAGGAGTGGGAATTCGATGGAGAGTATTGGCGGTGGCGGTAGTGGTTCGGAGGGGACGGATATGAGGAAGCTACCAAGCGCGGTCCTGGGTCAGCCATTTTGTCTCTTGCCCTGGGCTCCTAAAAGTTGCTGTGTTGACCAGTCTGCTGGGTAGGAGAGGGCCGCGCGCGAGCATTCCAGCCCGAGGAAGGCTATTCGACGGCAACAGAAGGACTTTATCCGATCTTGCTATACATTGGGATGGATCGCAGACCGGCGATACAGGAGAGATGGCATCACAGAGCGAGCACGGGCGTGATGCATAGAACGGCACACAAGGCGGACGAGATCAGGGGACGAGGTATCGCGCAATGCCCAGGTGGAGAGACGGAGAACGTACCAGGTGCTCTCTGACAGGAGCAGCACTTGCTTAAAGATGCGATGAGGGGGGTGGGCCCGACCCAAGGGCAGGGCGCCTTTCTGCAGCGTGAGCGTTCGCTGAGCCGTGCCTGATCTGCTCGAGGATGAGAATAGATGGCAGCAAGAGACGAGGGGTTGTAGTCGAGGACGAGGGCCGGCAGGTGGTAGTGGCACCTCGTGGGACCGGGACCGGGACTGGGGCTGGGGCTGGGTCAGGGTGGGTTGGGGACGACCCCCGGTTCGCAAATCGAATCCAATCGCGAGAAGGGACCGAAATGTTAGAGACGGCCGGCGCCTGCGTCATGCACACAAGAAGAAGGACCTGGGTCGGATTCTACCCAGGCGGGCAATGCACTAGCAACACTTGGAAACGAAAGCGGCCGGGTTTTCCGGGTCAGATTGAGTAATAGAGCCGAGAGGAGGGCTCGGGAGGGCGACTCTGGGAGCGCTGGGTGCCTGGGTGCGTGGCGAGTTATTGTAATGGGCGGACGACCCAAAAGCCCGGCTGTGGTGCGATGACAGACAGACACGGCAGGAGGAAGAAGAGGCGTGGCGAAGGAGGGCGTGGAGGGCGCCGTACCCTTATCAAGGACAGATCGGTAGGGAGGCCGACAACAAGACCTAGGGTCTTGTAAGTAAGAACTAATAGAAGGCGGCAGGGCGGCAGGGCGGCAGGGCGGCAGGGTGGCAGGGCTCGCCGAGTGGGCAGGTGAGGTGGCACTGCGTGGGCTAACTACCCTACCCACCTACATAGGTACCTGGGCTACAGGTATTTACCACGTCCCGGGAGTAAGCTGAGGCGGGCTGGCGGGCTGGCGTAGAACTGGGCGTCTGGAGCAAAGGGGGGGGTGTGAGCGGCGCCAAGACGGACGGGATGGTAGCTGTTGTGGGGGGAGGGACCAGGTGAGGAAGGCGGCCTGTGAGTGGTGCTTGGATGATGATGATGAAACCTGTCGAGTGCAGAGGAGCGTCTGAGAAATGTTGGAGCCGAGCGATGCTGGAACCTAGATAATGGGTGTACATGGTCAACAGCAGGGACGGAAAGGGGACATCTGGAGGGTCGGCATGGGTCGCTGTCGACGGTGATGGGCGGTGACATGGCTACTCCATAGTGGGCAACATGCTGTGTACATGGACGTTTGGACGTTGGACGTTGGACATTGGACGTCGGGTGATGCACGGTGAACGGTGAACGGCAGACGATGGGCAGTGGACTGATGGGGTAGACAAGACATGATGATAAGGTCGGATGAAATGTGCCCGGATGGCGCAGTGATCTCAGATGTGAGAAGTGCGCAAGGAGGGGGAGGGACCATGCCAAGCTTTGGAGAGGTGCACCCCAAGCATGTACCGAGTATGGGTTGGACTGCAGCGTGCAGGAACCCTTGGTCCTGCCGTATGAAGAAGGAGCTTATTCAGCGGGCCACACGTGGGGCGGGCAGACAAGACGTGCGCGATAAAGGGTCAAGGGTGCACGACCACCTCTTTTGCGCTTCCTTTTCGGCCTTGTTGTTCAGCCACTGCGTAACTGTTGACTGGGCCCGAGAGGCAGCAGGAACGACGGAAATGTAGCGGCCGGATCTCATGCCGAGGAGGGATGTGGGATGTGGGATGTGGACGAGGGTGGGGACGACCCGAACCCTCACCTCAGACAGGTAGGTACCTAGGTTGCCTAGGTGCCTGCCTACCTGGGAAGGTACCGACGATCCGCACGTCAACCAATCTCTTGTCACAACAGCCCGCGCTCGGACACGACACTATACACGCTCGTGTGCTCTCGATCTGCTGGTCAAGAACCGAGCCGCGCTGACGTGACATCGTGTCCATCGCCTGCCGAATCCGTCGCCGTCGCAAGTTGGCATTTTTGACACTTGACATACTGTGACCGAAAAACGGGGCTAACAGGCCGGCAGCCAGCGAGTGCTATCCAACAGCTGCTATCAAACAGCCGGGGCCATCATCAGCCAGGCACGCCTCGGCTTGCAGTCGTTGACGCCATCACCATTCAGCCTTCACCCTGTCAGTTCTGCCCCCTTCCGTGCTTCCCACCGTCTGTACCCGCCCCGACAACCTCCTTCCAGGCCGGCCAGCCGGGTGCTAAGATGGCGGGCCCTCTCGGCAACCTGCTCGCCCACCTCCGCGGCATAGCCATCATCTCTCCCTGGGCCCTTGCCCTGCTGCTTCAGGACCTGCTCCTCTCGCTCCTCCTGCTACTGAGGCCTTTCAACCCCCTCCTGGCTTATAGGATCTCCAGCCCCATCGCGTGGTCCTGCTGGGCTGGCATCCAATTTATCTTCGAGCGGCTCAACGGCGCCAACATCGTCGTCTCCGGGGACAAGCTTCCCGCCGGCGAGTCCGCCGTCGTCATCGCCAATCACGTAGGCTGGAGCGACTTCTACATGATCCAGCATCTGGCCATCAAGGCTAGGATGCTCGGATACTGTAGGTACTTCGCCAAGGCCCAGCTGAAGAAGGTTCCGCTGCTCGGCTGGGGTCTGGTCGCCATGGGGATGCCGCTCGTGACCAGGAACTGTATGTCTTGCTCGCTCCTTCATTCTGTCGTCTTGTCCTTTGCCAAGCTGTGCCTGCACCATCACAACCTCCGCGTGCAACTCCGGTGACCAGCAGTACCCACAAAAGCGTCACTTACCATTGCACAGCTGCTTGCACACTCTCCGTCTCACTCTGCACCCCGACAGGATAGGTCTGGGGCCGGGACAATGTTAACACTTCTCGCAGGGCAGCAGGACAAGCGCGAACTCAATCGTGTCTTCTCAGGTATCACCCAGCACCGATTTCCAACCTGGCTCATCTCCTTCAGCGAGGCTACGCGGTTCACGCCGCAGAAGCAACACGAAATGCAGGAGTGGTGTGTGGCCAACAACCGTCCACAGCCCCGTCACCTGCTCTACCCCCGCACAAAGGGCTTCATCGCCACCGTCCAGCACGTGCGCCGGGCCGCCCACGTCAAGGCCGTTTATGACTTGACCATCGCCTACCGCCGCGGGGGACAATTTCTGGCGGCTCCTCCCTTCTGGGACACCATCCGCCTCGGTGGTCTCAGTAGCGGGGCCGGCGGGTACCGCTTCGAGGTGCACCTGCGCCGCTTCGCCATGGAGGACCTGCCGCTTGAGGACGCGCAGCTGGCCAAGTGGCTGGAGACCCGTTGGGTTGAGAAGGGGGAGTGGCTGGAGAGGAAGAGGGTTGAGTGGGAGGCCGAGGACGGGGGCTGATGAATCGGTGTCTTTGATGCCGCTCGTTCCTTTGCTCACTCCGTCGTACCACAGAAGCCCATCTAATAGCTGTCAAAGGGGCTGGTTGGGCGGGGGATGGGATTAGATCGCGACTCATTGCGCCAGATCCTCGCAAAAATGATTAGAACGAAATCAAGGGGGTAGTCAGTGACTTTATTTTTAGAACATAAAAGGTGGCCCTAGAACACTGGTCTTCAAATTTTCTGTCATTAGCATGAGAAACGAGAACATGGTCTTGTTTGCACGAAGAATGTTCCCACCGTTGTTTGTCGAAGTCAGGAACACGAGGAGACTGCCCCTGAGGCCCATGCTGGGTAGTGTTTTCCTCCCATACATAAGTACTCAATATACCGGAGCTCAGGACCTTGGGGGCGTGATTCATATCATGGACATGGGCTGGTCCTGAAGCTCGTTATGTCGTATTCACATGACGAAATGGAATGGAGGAAGACAGTTTGAGGGCAGTGATTGAGTGTTTCAGAAATTCGAGCGCCAGGTAGCCCAAGAAGACGTGATAAAAACCGATGTTTGAAGACGGTAATTGAATCATCAAATTGATTACTAGGGACACATATTGTGTTCTCTCAGCACTGTCATCGGCATTGTGTTTTCTTAATAATAAAAAAAGGCTGGGTCTTGCGCGTCTGCCACTGTATGAAGGCGCCATATACACTTTATATGTGAGGGAATTAGAGACGAAACCAATTTGGCCGGCCCGTCTTGTGCGCAATTAGTCGCCGGACTCGTGTCACTAATCTAATACTAGGATCACCTCTTCCTACTTTTTCGATGACAACTTATCTAGGTACGTAGGCTCAAACAGTCGCCTTCCGCATGGATCAAACAGCCCGGAGCACGATACCAGGGTCGAGTTCCGCCTGGGCTAGCTGCTATGGAAGTATTTCACCTCCATACTGAGTATCCATATTTTTCGTCATAGCCAATTGCATAACTGTGTTCCAAGGTTCTCCTTGGCAACCGTCGTATCCATTTAGCCAGTGGCCAGTCAATAGCAACTGCTACTTCTGAATCCAGACTGAGAAACAAAACACGGACAGAGGCAGTGGATTAGACGCAACGAGGCAATCACAGTCGCCTTACTGGAATCAACAAGGAACTCAAGAAAATAGTTCAATACAACAGCCAGGATAATTTGGACCTTGATTCAAAGAGAAACGACGCCCTGAATCGCAATCTGAATGGCGTGTGTATATTGACTACACTGGAACAGCGACAGTCCTGGCCCGCCAAGTCGCTCTGACAGCCTCTCAAGTGTTGTATTAAACATTCAAAGACGATAAGCGCAGCATACAGTTGTTACTTAGCAGGAATAGTAGTGTTTGCAGTTATCTCGCGAGGCTTCCATCGATATGAACCAACTTACACCTTCGTCCGAAGCGCAACTACAATTGTCAGCCACATTAGCTTTCTGAGCTATCTTAAGCTTGAGATACACTTCCAATGGATGAGACGGAACATTGAATGAGCTGAGCCACAGGTCAACATCCAGAATAGAGAGATCTGGGGGGGTCGCTCCAGAGGTTCGACTTCAATGGAGCCGACACCTTCCAGGTTTGCTAATATGAAGACCCGTCTGTCGTCGAAATGGTTGCATCCCGAGGGAAGATCTGCCCAGTAAGTCCGCCATCAGAATTTCTAGAAGAAACAACAGGCGGTCGCACAGCATGACTTAAAGTAAAGGCAAACCTTAGCTAAAAAGAGACGACCTCGGGAGGCCCGGTCGCCTTCTTAGCCTGCGCCCGCAAGCACAACACAGCACCTTTAACACCCCAGTCTCACACCCCTACATGCCTATCATGCTCCCTCAGGCGGCCGCCCGCCAGTCTGCATACATGAGCAGCCAAGTTCCCGAGGCGTACCAGAGCACACATTAGACTACCACTTCAGCTGCGAGGTGAACTACTTCACTTTGGCATTATCATATTGATACAGGAGGCAAACGTAGCCAATAACGTGGCTGGGTCGAAAGGAGGAAGAACAAGGCAAAGATACGCTCCGTATGTCATGACCCGAAACGCGGAAAAAGCAGGCCAAATGTTCAACAAGACGAGAAGCATTTCAGGTCGCGACAACCACACCCAAAGCACGAGATTGAAGAACAGAGACGGGTGGATCTCATCCAGAAAGCATCTCATGCACAACATTAGCCGCAGAAGTGGGAAGACAAGACGTCCATCATTCACAGCTACCCCATTTGCTTTTCTTGTAGAGCAGCACCACCTCACGTTGATTTCCCCAGCTCCAAAGCCACCCACCCCTCTTCTAAGGTAACACAACATACCACTATCCTCACCATGACATCTGACAGGTCGGTCACAAGGCACCTCTACCGCCAACACCCCCTTGAGCCCTTCGTATTGTCACATCCAGAAGATCAAACATGGACGACTGGACGGAGCAAAGAGAGCGTTGGGGCAGACTCTCCCATCGGATGCTTTCTTTTCCCCCACCACTTGTCCAAGCTCAAAGAGGGCACCATGCATGAAAGGCCCTACCCAATGATTACGCCGGAAAAGCGTCAACCGTGACGATACCAGGGGGGGGGGGATTTCGCTTCATCTTCGCTCTCCCCGCCTTGTTCTCTCCCTGGGAGTGGTCGAACAAGCGCGGAATCAAGGGGTTGGACATAAGGGGTACCTGGGTTGTTGACAAAGCTGTAGCCGTTGCCTGTGAAGGAGAAGCAGTTGGCCGGCTTATTTATTACCTAAGAAACCGGCCCACAAGCCAGGACGAACAAACAATGGAAGAAAAAGTCTCATGTCGCCGATTTTGAAAGGAACCAAGATGAACTGCAGGCTCGCCATATTTGCGACTGCTGCTAGCGCCAGCCGACCGGGAGGATGGCTGAACGCAATGACGGCCGATCATCGAAGGAACGATTCTGCACGAGCTGATGAGTTCAGGAGCGCATGTGTGGGAAGGAGATGACCAATGTGCACCACGAAACACCTGCATGATACTTCCATACCGCCAAGTACGTAAACGTGGCTCGATAACCAGCACCGGTAATCAACCGCTTGTGTTTCTTTTCCATTGTCCCATATGTCTCACATGAAAAGGACCTCCTCACCTTCAGACATCGGTATTAGTCTACACGGGGGCAGTCGCTCCAGCGCTCACCAAACCTCGGAGAAAACCCACCAGGCCGGGAATCTCAGCCCTGGACCCGTCAGCCCCAGCCATCCGCCGAGCACCGGGCACTCACACAGTCTCAACACATACGGGTGCACACGTGTCCTCTCAGGCATGAGCATGTGTGGCGTGTAGGGCTACTCCGTACTCGAAGTACAACTGGCCATCTGGGCCCAGCCATCGCATTCACCATCGAGAAAAGCAAAGAAAACTCACGGGCTGCTGGAGGCTACAATGGCCATGATTCGTATAGCCTTTTCCATTTCTCCACTGCTACGGTTTGCTGTGCCAATTCTGCTCAATTCCCAACTCAAAACCAAGCAAAACCAGATGGGAAGAAACAAGCCCTCACCCTGACCACAAGGACACTGCACTACCTTAACTACGGCCCCGGCCTGTGTCCGGTCCGGGCCACCCCAACTCAACTCTGCGTGTGGCAGGCTCCTCGAGCCATGGCTGCGCATGCCCTCACCATTCCACCCCTGATAAAGTGCTTGCAGCGGCATCGTCAAGTGTAGCAGGCGCGCCGCTCACAAGGTGGGGTGGGAAGCACAAACCTACTAGCACATCCCGCGGCGCCACACAAGCATCAAAGTACCAAGGTACATTGGAGATGTGGGGAGTGAGGTGAGGAGGAGAGTGGGGAGAGCAGCAACGTCGGGGAGAAAGCGGGGGAGGGAGAAGAGCTTGGCCCACGTGCAGGAGGGCCAGATTCGGCCGGCATGTTGTTTACTCGGTAGTGCTGCAGCTGGGGCGGTTGGTCGGGCTCTGCCGCTTCCAGGCCCCCTTCGTCGGCTTCATATGTGCCAAGGTGAAAATAAAGTGGGATCTGTGGGCTGGGGTGATGAGGATATCCCAATTGGCTCTCCATTCTGCTGGGCCCCTGACACCGGTTCCCAGGAAATCCCGACCAAGAGGAAAGAGGACGTAGATGGCATAGACACCCAACAGGTAGTTCCAGAGTTGGCGCAAGGGAGCTTGGGGAGGGTGGGCTTATGTAGGGCGGGCTTATGTAGGGCGGCCCTCTGGCAGCGGTATCCGTGGTGAAACATGGCGTATGCCAGAAGCAGAACACCATGATCCTGCGTCGATCGGGCAGCAGGCAGAGGTCATCATCGAGTTGCTCAGTTGTGAACCGAACCAGGGGAAGTGACAAACGCAAAGGTCTTGTTTGGGGGACAGAACTGCCCATCATCTACACGAGTAGAAAGGCTTCAGAACTCCAGCGTCCTGGTTGTATCTTGCTTGTGTCGACCGGACGGGCCAGAGCCGAGAGCGGGACACGGCCTAGCAAGCGTGCCAGGTTCTTAGAGGCTCGGCAACACCTTTTCAGTTTGAGGAAAGGTTTAGAAAGGCTGCTGTACTTCAAATGCAGGTCACTGGGACGATGGACGGGCGAATCGGCAGGAACGCGTGGCTGAACTTTTGGACGCAGACAGGATCATACCGGTGAGTGGTGATGGCTTGGTAGTGGTGGTCAGCTCCTCACGGAGGGGCAGATGATGAACCAGTCTCCTCACCGCCGATGCCATCAAGAGACGGGCGGATTGGAGTCACAGCACGAGCGAGAGCTGTCTCACAGTGGTACCCACCCAGCACTCTCACACCGAACACAATGTGGGATGAAAGAGTTACAGAAGGCACGCAGGCATCTCCGCGACTCCCCGGCAATAAAGCTCTTGACAAGGAATTTCCGCATTTAGCCAATATAAGTGAACCTGGGCTCAGCAAGCTCACATCATCGATTGACGTGCACTGCCTCGGAATGTTTGGTGGACAGTACCTAAGACTCAAAAGACAAAAATGGCAGTTGATGAGCAAGGATCAGCTCCTTTGAGAGTCGACGCTCGGCCTTCGAGCGGCGCTCAACACCCAATCAGGACTGGGCGTTTCCCTCGCTGAGATCTGGTGGTTGATCAGTAAGTGGTGGCCAGCGTGGTGAAACTTGTAGAACAGTCTTCCGAGTACAGCCGGCAGTCTGGCAATAAACAGGCGCAGTACGTACTCCGGGAGACGGCAGCTGTCGGGGCCGGGGCAAATGTGTGCTCGGACGCACAGATGCAAACCTGGCCGGTGTGGTTTCGTACCGTGTGGCTGCCTTGTGAGCCGAGCTTGCATTACACCACAGACTGGCGTGTTGCCAGTTGGAGCTGACGCAGGTGCACACAGGTCTACCCGTGAAGAGAAACAAGGAAAGCAGATCTTGAAGGCGTCATGATGCAAGTACAACCTCAACTGGCCGCTGGAGTCACTATTCAACGCGGATTCGTCCTGCAAAGGTGAATGCGCCTGCATTGAATCGCCAAAGATGCAATGCAACGCCGGGTTCTCATTCTATATTGGAATCATTTGGGAGGGTGGTTGGGCCGAGCCTGTGAGTGGCTGTAGGGGGGCGCCGCCGCCCAAGGATTCGACGGATGCTCCATCACCATGCAAGATTGCGGGATGGGCCCCAGGTTGAAGAGCTCGTCACCCGTCGCAGGGCTGCTGTGGTATGTGCTGGCGGCATCGGGTGGGGGCTTCGGGAGCTGCACCTGTCTGTGGAGGCAGTTGAGCGCATGACCATATATGCTCGGGCAGCCGCCTCAGCTGCTGATCCAGCTCTGCAGACACAGTCGAATGCTTCGCTGCTCGGGCACCAGAGCCGTCCAAGACACCTGGGCAGAGAGTGTTGTGTGCTTGACCAGCGACGCTGCCTGAAACTCTCGGAGAGTGTATTGCGGCTGCGGTCGGGCTCATGAAGGTTCACAGCGCGGCTGGTGGACAAGGGGGATAGGGGGATATGCTCCAGCAGCAGGCTTGTAGTTAGTTCTGATACTGGGATAAGAAGGTTGAGGATTGTCAGTACCACAGCCACTCACAACGAGACTTCGTCGTCCCAAGTGTTGAAGTGTTTCATTGCTCTCACGACAGGTCTAGGCCCATCCTTTGAGCAGGACAAACTTTTGATTTCCGCATTGCAACTCCGCCTCCGGATGGTTCGCACAATACTGGCTCGGCGTCGCAATATTGCTCGGCCAAGCGACAAGTCAACCACGACGGTGTGGTCGGCTTGTCCCAAGCTGCGGGGATGCTCTATGGCCGTATCCCAGGGAGGGATCTTTGCAAACCTATCTGCGAAATGCATCTACCAAATTCCACGACGGGCGTTGCGGGCGTTCGCAATAGGGCACAAGCATCGAATCATCTCCGATGCTGCGCGACTGCAGCTATATGGGCAGGTTTGGGATTGTGCTGTTTGCGTGTCTAATAACACAAGAGCACAAGTTGATGCTGCTGAGAAAGCAGTAAGATCTGGCAGAACAAGAACAGGGCACGAGTACGGCTCGGGGTCCCTCTGACCTGAACGGGCACTTGTCCGGCTGGACGTCTCGCGGAGGTCGAGGATGACGGTGAGAGTGGGCTAGGCCGCGGGCTACGGCACGACCTGCAGACGAGATGCAGTAGCCGCGTCTTTACTGTGCCTACCGGGTGAGGAGCTGCCCACACACTGCATGCCGTGGGTGGCGACCTGGCATGGATTATGGCTGGGGGCCGTCGCTAAAACGTCTCTGCCTCTCTCCCCACCTCATCGCCCCCTCCTCTGGGGGCTCGTGTTTTCTCTTAATTTTGTTTCCATAAAGGGAAGAGACGAGAAGAGAAGAGTAAACGGATGAGAGAGACAGTGAGAGAGAAGGCGAGGTATCGAGCACCGACCACGAGACTTTTGAAGTCGCAGCCGACATGACATCCCGAGGTCGCCCGGGGTCACGTCTGGGGTATATCGGCCAAGCAACAGCAGATCCGCCTGCGATTGCTTCTCCCAATGTCGAATCCCAGCAGGACAAAATGGCGAAGTGGGAGGTGGAACCGCGCCCCTTGACTGCCTGTGCGCCGGTGCTGCCGGTGGATATACCTAACCACCTGGGGCTGCTGGGCAGCCTCAATTGTATGAGGAGAAAAAAAAAAGGAATGGTTGACATGTGGGGAGTGGAATTCACGCGAGACACGAAAGACGTCCGTTGCGAGGTGGGTTTTTCCGGGGGCTGCATATCTCGAGCAGATCCAAGTGTCTCTGTACGACGGGGTCATGCAAACGTGGTGTCTTTTTGTCTCTGGGTCAGCCAACAGTGGCTTGACCTGTGAGACTAGCCAGGGTTTCTGACTTTCTGCTACGGGGAAAGGGCGTTAGCATGGGGCTTACCGTATGCCTAGGAAGTGCTTAGGTAACCAGGACGGCAGGACGGCAGAACGGATGGTAGAGGCCATGGGAATGCCACCCGCTTGAGACACGGCTCCTCAAATGTGCGCCTCGTGTCTTGCCTGCCGTCCAGCCGTGGGTATTGTAGCCGTGGCCGAGCACGTACAAGATAGTTACCAGTCTCCCGTCGTCCAAAAGGCCTGGGAGGCTTGGGGGAGTGCTTGGGTTGGATGGGTTGGCAGCTGGAGTCACTCGGGCTGTCGGGGAGATCGAGGTGCACGCCAATGTGACAGTGATAACAAGAGCCATCGCATGCATTGAAGATCCGGGGAGGCAGTGTAGTGTGTTGATGGATGCTTCAAACAGCAAGAGTGCGCTTGTCCAGGCGGAGGCAGAGGCAGAGGCAGAGGCAGAGGCAGAGGCAGAGGCAGAGGCAGAGGCAGAAGAAGAAGAAGCACATTCAGAATCAGAATCCCATGACCACCTGATGGGGTTGTACCACGCTATCACTCGATACACGTGTTTGCCCCGTCACTGGGTGTGGCGCGGCGTACCCCACTACCGATCCCATGCGGCAGGATCCGCCCTGGCCGATGCCCGGGTGGGTAGACTAGCTCAGTGTCTGATTCGGTCGAGTTAGACGGCGGAAACGTTCCTTCCCAGTAGTGTAGACAGGAAAGGATATGTTGGTGGGCAGGCACGGACTACAAACTGACAGTAGGAACCAACGGCCCCGGCCATCGTTCAGTCTGTCTTGAGATCCCCAAGAGGGGTCCACTTCTGTTGCTCCAAGTGCCGTCCGTGCCTGTGTTGGCACATACTAACATATAGCATTTGGAAGCTAGAATGCAGGGATCGTCCAGTAATTGTCCAGTTGTCCGTGGTCCATGTGACACCGTGGTAGGTTGAGGGGGGCCGGGGAGGAGACCCCAAACCCAGAGGAGAGGGGGACAAAGAGATGTTACAAAGGCAGGGCTCACACATTACCTGAGGGCTAGTATCCAAAGCTGCCCACCTTTAAACTTTGCCCTTTCCCCCTCTCACACAACCACCAGACTTAGACGTCCTTTGGTCCTGGTGCAACTTGAAGCATCCCCTGTGAACAAGTGGTGTGCCGGGCTTGGATGAACCGACCGTAATAAGCTGCTTGCTGCACACCGTGACTCGACCATGGGGACCCCCATCAACAAGAGCGGCTAAGCAGAGCACAAGACCAGGTGAACTGCAATGCTGAGCTCGAGCTCGGGCTCGCAGCCACCAGACGCACAGCTTGCACACACACACTGCCCGCTGTTCAATCACCCCCCCTCCCCTTCCGTTTGGCCTCGCCTCCACTACTCCACCTCCACCATCTCCGTCTTCCTCACACCAACAATATTCCCCAACTTTTGACACAAGCTTACACCCCTCCCTCTCTCAATCATTCTCTCTTTAGTGTTCTCTTCTGTCCCTCTGTGTGTCGATGACCTGTATCAATTCTGCTCTCCTGTCCCGCTTGTCGTCCCTCATTTATGGCCTTTCCAGTCAAGGCTGGGTGGGACATTCTCATCTGTGGCTTCACGTACAGCTTGGGCCGCATAGATTGAACTAGGTGTTGGGTGTTGGCTGTGCGTTGCCCTGGGAGCCGCACCAGTTGTTCAGTCATCTACCCGGTATTTCAAGTAGGATCAGGTAATTTGTACTCCATCCACATGCACCTAGCATGCATGCATAGCACAGTCTGGTGCGTAGGTCCTCTTTTTCTTTGTCCGTGTTGTTTTTGTTTCCCCCACCCGCTCTGTTAGTGGCCGGGGCGTACTGCAGCACCGGCCACTAGCTGCAGCCCGTCAACGATGTTGGCCAGATGATGCTGCACTGTAATCCATGTAGCCCTCTCACTTCCCACCTCCTACACAGTATAACTTCCAACCTGGTCCTGACACCGGCCAACCAGGACCAACCAGCCCAGCCAGCACTTCGGGTCCTCTGCAGAAAATAGCACACTACAGAGGTCCCATTCGGGCTGCCAGGCCTAAAGTCAAGACAAGCCAAGCAGTCCCTCAAGTCTCTTGGTCAAGCCTGGGACTCCACAATTGAAACAGGCCTCTCCCAGTGCACCCACCCAGCACCCAGCACCCAGCACCTGGCACCCAGCACAAGCACCAGCACCAGCACCCAACACCCGTGTGTCTGCGCGAACCGCGACCCGCGACCCGCGACCGAGGACCGACAAGCTAGGCCAATACCAGCAGGGTATAGCAGCACTTGGCCCATTTTTGTTTTCCAGCCTGCCAGACGGTGTCACGGCCTATTGTCTGCTTGCTCCTCTTGGCCTCTCTTGACGCTCAACACTGCCTCTCTCAACCTCATCACCTCCCCACCCCCCAAAATAGCTTCGTACAGGCACAGAGACGTTACCACCAGCTATGTCTCGGGCCGCTGCATGCTGCTTGATGTAGCTCTGGGCTGTTCGTGCCAGGCTCCTCCGTTCTGGCCGGGCTGTCGGTCCAGCCCTGCCTGCTGTCTGTCGGCTGCCAGCCACTGCCGCCCTACGACTTACTTATCGCCAGTCCACCGTCCGCCTGCCTACACACCGTTTCGAGCCGTCTGGCCTGCCGCCCTCAACTCCATAGGCCCCTCAATCATTCATGCACTCATTCGCCTGCGACTCGTCTGCCCCCCACGGCTGCAACCTCGAGGCTGCCAGAGACGCCCCCTGAACGGTTCGCTCCTACGATTCGCCCCGAGCCAACAACACGTTGTCCCCAGACCGAGCGGACAGATGAGCTGGTCCAAGCCGGACCTGTCCTCTGAACCCAGCCCTCGATGGATACAGAGCCGTCACAGCTGGCTCCGCCGGCGGTGACGTCGCTGCGCGCCCACACGGCCGGCGTCATGGAAAGATCTCTCAGCCAGCACCAAAGGGAGAAGGACAGGGAGGATCTCAAGGAGGCTGCAGAACAGACCCTCAACGTTATAGTTGACCTGAATCTTGACGGGTCCATCCGGTGGGTGAGCCCCTCCTGGGTGGACGTGATCGGTACAGACGCTGCCCAGGCTGAGGGCACCCCCATTTCCGACGTCGTCGTAAGCGAGCCGACAACCATTTTTACCGACGTCGTCGAGTCCATGAAGGAAGATGATTCGGGCAGCAAGTTCATCCGCTTCTCTGTCAAGACTGGCCCCGAGTCGAAGCTGCTTACTCCGGAAGGAGACGTCCTGGAGGGTGAACAACCGGAAGCCTGCGAACGAGATGAGGATAGCGTCCAGGTCGTCGATCTCGAGGCACAAGGCATCATGGTCCACGACACTGGGGGTGAAAGCCACGTAGGTCATCTGGGTGAACTGATCCGCAATGACGAGCTGACTGTATCCTAGGTTATGTGGATGATCAGGCCATGGGTTGCGCCTCGAGAGATCAAGATCGATCTCGACTCCGAACTCGTCGACTCGCTTGGTTCAGGCGCCGAGGTTCTAGCTGGTTACCTGACCCGGCTCGCAGAAGTAGGACTGGATGATTCAACCAACTATGACCCGCCGCCGCCCGTTCTCTGCCGAATCTGCGAACGCCAAATACCGCCATGGTGGTTCGAAAAACACACAGATCTTTGCCTGCAGGAGCACCAAGCCGAAATGGAGGTGCAAATGGCCCAGGAAAGCTTGTCAGAGCACCGCCATGCCATTGTCAAGGTTCTCGACGCCCTTGAGGCCCGAAAGAGCCGCTCGCTCATCGGGGAGCAGACGGCCCTCCCGGCAGCCGAATACAAGGGGATGCCTATCGGGCCTCCGCAATCGAGTTCCTCGTCCCCCGGGACATCCTCCCCGTCGACCAGCGGTGCCCGTTCACGGGACAGATCTTCCGGGTTTGGCCATGCACGCGCCAGATCCTTCGCCGTCCGAAGGCCACAGGCGCGGATCGTCGAATTGCTGTTGGATCTGTGCGACACAGCAATCGAGATTAGCACGCCAGCGATCAAAGAATCTTCGACACAGAACCCGGGCGAATTCCGCACCCAGTCCCCTCAGTCCGAGTCCAGAATAGCCCAGGTGATGCAATGGCATTCTCCCAGTACCAACACTCTCGAGCAGGAGCAGGGTCTGGCATTGCTGTGTGCTGACACGGAACGCATCGCAAAGGCCAAGATCGATGCCGTCTTCCGCCACAGAAAGATCATCGAGTACGCGGAGCGCATCCGCGTTGAGTTCTCCATCAAGGTCCAGGACTGCATAGATGGTGCCATGCGGCGGGCTGCTCGAATTGCTGCCGGGAGAATGAGCGATTCGACCGAGTCTGGCTCCGAGACAGGGGAAGAGGATGTGACACCTGCCCAGGAGGAGGGCATATTCCCTGGGTCGTTTGATGCAGGCACGTCTCTTGCTCTCGCTTTAGAAAAAGCAAACCTGAGTGACGAAGTCGACAAGCGGCGTTTCTCCACGGCCATCGACTCGACACGGTCAAGCAGCCCGAAAGAATGCCCCACACCCCGCTCACACCACGGCATGCTAGGTGCGGCCGGGCAGGGTGCAAGAGAATCCCGTCGAGAGTCCATGCTCCTCGAGAGTGACACTGGAGACAGTGAAGGCAGTGTAAGGTCGTCTTCCGTTGCCTCTCGGCCGCCCCCACGAACAGAGTCACCGATATCAGAATTTGGGGATTTGAGGAGACAGGCCAGCTCTCGGTCGCACAATCGACGGAGTTGGATTCTGCCTGGTGCCATTTCTCCGCGGAGGCAGGAATCGCCATCACGAGGCGCCCAACAACCGTCATCGCCCCTCAGGATCTCGAAACCACGCGTGCCCGGGTTTCAACAAGATGGCATGGTTTCTCCAGAGCCATCACCCAAATTGCCCAACAGCGAGTTCAGCTCACCCATCGCTGTTCCTCAGCACCAGCACCATCAACACCACCAGTATCACCACAGGAGGCAGTCCTCTGCTGCGATATCGTCGTCGACGGGAGAGAATGTCAGGTTGCCACCCTCGCCGCGACTCAACGGTGTGGGTGCCCCGCCTATGGCTCGTGCGGTTCCACCCTCGATCAAGGACTTCGAGGTCATCAAGCCCATCAGCAAGGGTGCTTTCGGGAGCGTCTACCTCTCTAAGAAGAAGTCCACTGGAGAATATTTTGCAATCAAAGTGCTTAAGAAGGCCGACATGGTGGCCAAGAATCAGGTGACCAACGTCAAGGCGGAGCGGGCAATCATGATGTGGCAAGGCGAAAGTGACTTTGTCGCTAAGCTCTACTGGACTTTCTCGAGCAAAGACTACTTGTATCTCGTCATGGAATACCTCAACGGCGGTGACTGTGCATCTCTGATCAAGGTGCTCGGGGGACTCCCTGAAGACTGGGTGAAGAAGTATCTGGGCGAAGTTGTCCTTGGAGTCGAGCACCTGCACAGTCGTGGTATTGTGCACAGAGACCTAAAACCGGACAACCTCCTCATTGATCAAAAGGGGCACCTGAAGCTCACCGATTTCGGTCTTTCGCGGATGGGTTTGGTAGGCCGGCAGAAACGAGCTCTTAACAGTGGCTCAACCGAGCCTGCCCCTGACTTGTTGAAAACAGGTCCATTCGCAAGGTCGACATCCGTAGGCTCCTCAATATCTCGGTCCGCGTCGCTTGATGTTCATGCACCACGCCACCCATCATCGCCCGGCTCAACACCTCAGATGACGCCTAACGATTTCGGTCTCAACCTCGGACAACCATCCTATTTCAGCCTCGGAACCGCGCAGGAGCCTCGCCGGATATCTAGCAGCCATCGAAGCGACAGTGGGGGTAGCGAGTCTCTGACTCATATGCTTGGGAATTTCTCACTGAATGACAGTGCTCATGGGCCGGCATCTCAGGCGGTAATGTCACCCCATGAAGGAAGTGAAGGAGGAAGCCCTTCCTTAGACGCCGGATCCCTGCGGCAAGCCAGCACGACGAGCACACAAGGCAGCATGGATCAAGGAAAGGCCACCCCGCCGTTACCAAGCATGCCCCCTCCAAATTGGGCCTTGTTTGACCCAGAAGACACAAGCCGCCGTTTTGTCGGCACACCGGACTATCTAGCCCCCGAAACGATACGAGGCGAGCCTCAAGACGAGACGAGTGATTGGTGGTCAGTTGGCTGCATTCTATTCGAGTTCCTCTACGGGATACCACCTTTCAATGCAAGCGAGCCCGACCAGGTATTTGAGAACATCCTCGCTCGGAGGATACACTGGCCGGATGAGGGCGAAGATGAAGTTTCACCTGAGGCGAAAGACCTGATCAACAAATTACTGTGTATCGACCCTCAGGAGCGACTGGGTTCAAACAAGGACGAGAAATTCACATCTGGTGGAGAAGAGATTCGAAACCACACCTGGTTCCAAGGACTCAACTGGGAGACCCTGCTGTTGGATGAAGCTCAGTTTGTTCCTCAGCCCGAAAATCTTGAGGACACCGAATATTTCGATGCCCGGGGTGCCACGCTGCAATCGTTTGCAGAAGAAATGGAAGACCAAATGTCACCACCGACAAGCGGCCCAGGCACGGACTATCCAGATCGCCCACATGACGCTCTGAACCGCGTGCGCTCTCAAGTGAACTCGATGAAGCGAGGACTGATGCCTCTTCACATCCCGCCACACGTCCGGGATCTCAAGACCAGGAGACTGAGCGAACCTATGGTCAACGATGACTTCGGCAACTTTGCTTATAAGAACTTACCCGTGCTAGACAAAGCAAACAAAGATGTCATACAGAAACTGCGCGCCGATGCCCTAGCGGCCCAGAACAAATCGTCGGCCGCCACCAGCCCCATCGGTGTGAACCAAGTCACGTCACCCGGCGGCGCGGGCCTCGAAGGCAGCCCTGTGTTGTCAAACCCGGTACATCGAACCCTGTCCAATGCCAAAGCCACACAACGACCCCAGTCACCATCAGGCTTGAGCAACTCGCACTCTTCACCAAGTCGGGTCTCGCAACCATCTTCGCCTCTTCTGGTTTCCTTTGTTGCTGGGCAAGAAGGAAGACGTAAGGCTTCCAGTAATGCTTCCAATCTGTCTCAACAGTCTAGCTCTGGTAGCTCACTTCAGCCAGGCAATTTCTACGATGTGCCCCGAGTTCCGCCGAGCCTTCAGAAGGCTGCTTCATCGGTTTCAGCCTCCCCTGTAAAGGGCCGCGGGGCACCACCCCCACTTGCCTTATCGCCACAGAGGACAGTCACGACGCCTCGCCAAGGAAGTGGTCAATCAAGCGCTCGGTCGAGGTCACTTACCGTTGGCTCTCAGGAAGGGAGCCCCGTGGCCGCAGACCTCTTGGCCCACCACCGAAACCGTCGCAGTCAGGTCTTTGATATGTCGCCTTCTTCGTCCGACAACGAAGGCGAAAAGGCCAATGCCGCCCTCCTCAGGGTTCAGAGGCGGCGCCACAGCTCCCGGCGCTTGTCGCAGATTACATATGACTGTCCCACGTTCCGCCCGTTGGACGTCCTCATCTGTGAAGACCACCCTGTGTCCCGGATGGTCATGGAAAAGCTGCTGGAAAAGCTACGGTGCCGCACCATCTCCGCTTCCACAGGCTCTGAAGCTGTTCGGTACGCCATGAGCGATATCAAGTTCGATGTCATCTTTATGGAGTTCAAACTACCACAAATCAATGGTGCCGACGTTGCCAAGATGATTCGCGAGACCAAGAATGCCAACTCACATACCCCTCTGGTAGCAATCACCGCGTACCTGAAGGAGCTCCAGGCACCGCACTATTTCGACTCGTTAATCGAGAAGCCCATCAGCTCGTCGAAATTGACTGAGGTCCTGACTCACTTTTGTCAGTGGAAGCCGGCATCGCCCAGTCAACCTCACATGACGCCAATGTCCCTCGCCCGGCCCATACCGTCAAGTCTGAGGCAGGAGAGCCTGAGACTGGAGGATAGCCCTACCAGTGGTACGTCGTCTGGTTTTGCAAACCGGCCTGGCAGCAGCTTCCGTGGTTCTAGCCGCGAGGACTCGATTTCCTCTAGCCTTTTTGGCGACTCAGAGTCAATATCGACTGATGACATTCCTGTCGTGATTAGTCGCAAGGCTACGGGCGATTGGAGCGAGCACGGCCTGGGAATTGATGTCTCATCGGAAGAGCATATCCTAAGCTCGAGCGACCCTGCAAAAGGCATGCCTCCTCTACGGCTCCAGACTAGTGCTCCGGGGCAGATTGAGCACGGCAGCACCGCGATGCCCGTAGCCGGTCCACAGCCGCGTCGCTCTTTCGAGAGGCTCAGAGCAAAGAGAGAGGTCATGGAGAAGAGACGCCTCGAGGGCAATGCGGGCTTCGATTCCGCCGATGATGAAGACGAAGAGCTCGGTCTTGGGAGCGTCGGCAAGGCAGGTAGCCCTGGGCCAACATCTGCCCCAGCATCAGGTCAAGCCTCGAAGCAGCAGCACTACCGCAGCAAGTCGGTGCTACCCTCGTCGAAGCTTGGAATTGAGATGATGCGCGCTAATAGCCACGAGAGTAACCACTTACCAGATGGCCCGGCCGCAATCGAGCTCAGGGTGCAAGGTCTTTCCACATCTATGAACGAAGCTGACTGCCTGTCTCCCCGGGCCGGCAGTACTCTCCAGCCGACCGGCCCTCAGGCCGATGGACCAGCTCTGAGCCCGGCTCCGGTGATCAAAGAAGAACACGAGGAAGACGAGAAAACGGTCATCATCCATACGCCTCCCACGGGGCAAGCCACTGAACTAGCTACGGAGGACGCAGGTCAGGTCGAAGAGACACCAAGACCGCCCCCTACCATGACCGACCGAAAATCATCGTCTCCCGCGCTCAAGGCCCCTGACGAGTCAAGAACAATGACCGCACGGGGGAACTCTACCAATGTGGCAGAGCAGACCATTGAGGGAGGCGGCGGACGAAGGGCTGTTGACGACAGCTGACTATCCGACCATTGCAATGACCGAGATCAAGCAGCCGGTGCGGTTGCACAATCAGCAACTGCCGCCGTCGGCAAGAACAACACCAACACTTTTTCTTTGCGTCATTTGATTTCAATTGCGAACCTGAAGCTCAGCGCGGCGTTCAATGGGCCTGGTCAGGTTTGATCCAAGTGTGTTGAAAAGGAGACCACAGGTACTTTACTTTTGTAATTCCAAGCGAGCATTTCCACTTACTGGAGGACTTTATGGCAGGCGTGCGTGGTTGGTTTCCAGCAGAGTCCAAGCCGGTCATCTAAGCGAGCGTGGGCTAGTAGTCAGCCAGCTAAAGCTAGGCTGGCTGAGGGAAACACATTCTTCCATACTTATTCTTTTTTTTTTTTTTTTT
>JUJX01000435.1:0-25239 GCA_000800745.1 Diaporthe longicolla
GCCGAATAATATATAAAAAATACCCTTATTATCTCTTATCTCTTATCTCTTATCTATTATCCCCTTATCGATCCTCGTGACCTCCTACAATTTTAACTTTTCTTATATATTTTTAACTAATATAAAATAAACTTTTAACTAATAATTTAACTAGCTTTAATAAATATACTTTTTAAATTAATTTTAGTATTTTATTTATTTTAAAATATACTTTTAACTTAGTTTATACTTAAGTTTTTAAAGTTATTTATAATATTTATAATCTCTAACTTTAAATAATTATAATTAAATAATATAAAGTAATATATAAGATTTAAAAGTTAAATAAACTTTTTATTAAAAATATTAATAATTAAAGTTAAATATATTTTATTAAAAAGTATTTATTATAAATAGTTTTTAAATAACTTAATATTATTACTAATATTATTTACTAAAAATAATATATTAATAGTAGGTTCTTTAACTTTTAATTAATATATATCCTCCTCTTTTTTTATACTAAGTATATTCTTCTTATTATTAACTTTAATAGTATTTTCTTATACTTACTAAATTATATATTTTACTATAATAGCTTTATTTTAAATAATCTTTAAAAGTATCTATAAATACTTTTAAATAATTTATTAAAACTTAATTACTTTAGCTATTAACTTTTAAATATATAACTATTTAAATAGTATATTATTTTTATTAATAAACTATATAATTTAACTTTTAAAATAGGTTTTATATAGTAAGTATTATATAATTTAAGCTTAATAGGTTAGTTAGAATATATTACTTATAACTTTAGCTAAGCTAATATTACTTTATATTAAAGTAAGTAAGTTATGTATTTTTTTATAAAATAAGTTTAAATTAATTATATAATATAATATTATAATATCCTATTTAGGTAGTTAGTATATTAGTAATAAAGATAATATTAATAATATTGTTTTAATAAGAATTGTAAGTTTCCTAAGTTTATACTAAAATTTAGGTGGTATGTGTGGTAATTGTTAATTTTCCTATGGGGGGGCCAACTCTCGTTTTTCCGAGACAGTGGATGTAACGAAACATTCTGGTCACGGACAGCAGTAGTATTACCATTTAGAGTGTTGCCGGTGCCAAGGGGACAACCCAGCCCTGGCTTACGTTCTGCAGTAGCTTTGTCGATCCACTAAATCCTCCTCTCCACTGCCGGACCAACAGAAATCTTCAAGACCCACGTCGTCTTACGCCTAGACATGGCCGTTATATATCAGAGTCACTGAAAGTTTTGTGTGTGTCATAGTAAAAGACGGCACTTTTGCGCTATAGACAAATGTTACTGAACCCAATTAGCATCGGACAAGCGCTGGCACAACTGAAGCTGGGCCATTCAACATGAAGCCTCTTCCAAGCACATCAGCCCTGATTTTAGCTTACGGAGCCTCAGCATCTTGGCCCTTAGAACAGAAGCCGATACCACCGGTGCACCTGCGAAAAGCCGAGGACACGACCGGTGGCAACTGCAGATGCTTCCCGGGAGATGAGTGCTGGCCCTCTGAATCCGAGTGGTCGTCCCTGAATACCACCATTGGGGGACGGCTGATTGCTACGGTACCGCTTGGTTCGCCCTGCCATGACCCAGACTATGATGAAGAGCAGTGTGCCTACCTCCGGGATCAGTGGCTGTATGCGGGTGTTCAGTAGGTCCTGAGTTCGATTGAGGCTCTGCCGTTTTCTACCACAGCACACCCATCTGACAAAATGCTATAGCCTCAAATCAAGCTCCAGCGTGATGGCCCCGTTCTTCGCGAACCAGAGTTGCGATCCGTGGACGCCCCGTGACCGGCCGTGTGAGTTGGGCTCGTATGTACGCTATGCCGTCAACGCCACTGGCGCCGGGGATGTCGCTGCCGCTGTCAAATTTTCCAGGGAGAACAATGTCCGCTTGGTTGTTCGAAACACTGGTCACGACTACCTGGGCCGATCCACCGGCGCCGGGGCATTGGCTGTCTGGACTCATTTTCTGAAGGACATCGAACCGGTCCATTGGAGTGACACAGACTTCGACGGCACAGCTCTTAAGCTTGGTGCAGGAGTTCAGGCCTATGAGATGCTCCAGGCTGCCACGGCGCTCGGACGTGTTGCAGTGGGGGGAGAAGTAAGCAGCTTCTAGATACGTTCTTCATCCCTTCAAGAACAAGTATACTCCATTTCCTATTATCACAAAGACTTTACGGGATATAGGTTTTGAGATGGCTATGGTCACCTTTTGGCCCGCTCCCGAGGCCCTCGCTGTGTTGCCACAAATCTGATTCTCCAGTCCTTTGATGGCTAACCCCCAATGCTGCAGTGTCCAACAGTCGGTGTGGCTGGAGGATACACTCTCAACGGAGGCCACTCTGCTTGAAGTACGAATTTCGGCCTCGCCGCTGACCAGACACTCTCGTTTGCTGTTGTCACCGCGGTTGGCGAACTTGTCACGGCTTGCAAGACGGAGAACAGTGATCTGTACTGGGCCTTGAGGCATGTTCACGAGTCTTCTTCTCAGAAGAAGCGAGAAGCAATAACTGACACGTTTGCAGTGGAGGAGGTGCCGGAACCTACGGCATCGTTGTCTCAATGACAGTGAAGACCTACCCAGAAGCTATAGTCAGTGGCCTCAAGCTTTCGGTTGAGAAGGCCAACAACGACAACTCGACCGAGCGGGTCTTTCATGGAGTGGACGCATTTCACGCCTCGCTCCCAAACCTGGTAGACTTTGGCACCATGGTGATCTACTACTTCACAACAGAGTACTTTACCATATCCGCCCTAACCGCCTATAATAGGACACAGGAGGAGCTCGAACAGGCCATGCAGCCCTTCCTTGCGAACTTGAAAAGCATGGGCCTCCACCACAGTATTAACTATACCGAGAATCCAAGCTATTATGATCACTATAGCGCCTACTGGGGCCCACTGCCAGACGGCTGGATCCAAGTCGGAACAGCCAACTTCGGCGGCCGGCTGATTTCTCGGCCCCAGCTGGCCAACTTTTCCGCCACGGCGCGCACAATTTCCGAAGCGGGAGGTATCTTCATCGGGGTGGGGACGAATGTGAGGCCCTTCGGAAGCGGCGAGACCGCTGTGCTGCCCGCATGGCGGGATGCAATCGTTTCCGCTTCCCTAGAGGTGCCTTTCAGCTTCCAGGATCCGTTCTCAGATGTGTTTGGGGAGCTCGACCTCATCACGGATGTTCTACAGCCTGCCATTGAAGAGGCAACCCCTGAAATGGGGACATATATCAATGATGGCGACTTTCGGCAACCGAACTGGAAGGAGGTATTTTATGGGGCCAATTATGACAAGCTGCTTTCCATAAAGCAAAGGTGTGACCCTGAAGGCCTACTTTACTGCACCGCTGCTGTTGGAAGCCATGGATGGGTGGTTGCAGATGATGGGAGGTTGTGTAAGGCTTGAAGTTCGCAGATTCCGCGCGGTTTAGACACAAAGTGAAGCCAGTCTGTGGTATAAGTTCTCATGACTACCTATGGAATTAGTATTTCCGTGTTGCTCATCGGAGCCCGCTGTTCGATTGAAATCTATGGTAGTGGGTTCAAGTCAAGCCATCCTCGGTTTCAACGTCACCATCAATGGAAGCCGTTCCCAGATCAGGTACGTCCGCTGCTTGTTCCACCAGTCATCATCCGGGCTGGCGAGTTCGAAATCGAAATGCCACAAGAGCTTGGCCATGGTGATACGCAGCTCAGCCCACGCGAGCCTTACAAGATCAAATTTCATTAGAGTTTGCCAGGTATTCCACCAGTACATAATTATCGGAGACTTACGCTTTCCCTGCACACGATCTCAACCCGTAGGAGAACGGCTGACTTCCACCCTTATCGTCGCCCACAAATTCGGAATCGGGCGGTAGTACCAACCACCTCTCCGGGACAAAATCCATGGGTCGTCTGAAATTGAGAGCCGAATGTGCCGCTGCCAGCATATGGACTCCCACGCCAGTGCCACCGGGGACGAACACGCCGTCAATGATCTCACCATTGTCGGGCACCGTCCGGGCCAGCGAGCAGCACTACAACATCCGGGGTCAGCGGTCAAAGAATTCAAGGAGTAGCTTAGTATCAATAAAGCAACGAGTAGGCTGCAAGGTAGATTAAGCCTGTCTTTAAATAAATTGCCCTTGAAGTCTTTGTTGTATAGACTGAGAATGGGGCACGTTTGTTCTGCAAGGTGCAAAGGATTGTATCCAGAAGCTGCTTACCAAAGCCGGGCGGAGGCGCATCCCCTCCTCCAAACAGGCGGTAAGGTACCTGCAGTGCATGGTAGACTGCATTGTGATCTCATCTATCGAACGGAACATGGACAGTATCTCGTGCTTCAGGAGAGCCATCTTGTCGGGATTTCGTAGCAATAGGTAGGTTAGGCCAGTCATGGTATCTGCCGTAGTATTGCTCCCGGCTACGATAAAAGTGCTGGCAAGTAGCGTTAGATCGAGGCTGGAGAACTTCTCCTCCTGATTCTCGAGAATATAAAACATGAAATCTTTGCCGGGATTCTTAGCCTGGAGGCGCGCCTGGACCTTTGCTGCTGATAGAGCAAGGTGTTTGCGGCGCGCCTCGCGGGCGTATCTGGGCGTCATAAATTGTAGGACAGACATCAGGCCGTACTGAAGGGCGAACTGGAAGAATACAACAGATTTGGCGCGGTTTCCCAGGACCTGCAGATGTGGCTGGTCTGCCTGGTTGAGGCAGTTCGCGGTGGTGCCAAATGCAAGCTCTACCCGATACACCAGATTTAGCGATAGCTTCCGGACACAGATGAATGGGCTTACTGACCAGTGATCACATCATAAGACAAAAGATGAAACCATTTCGCCATATCCACTGGACCTTGTTTGTAGCTTTTGAGCAGCTGGGAAAGAAGGGTATCGGAATGTACCTGTAAGTACTTCTCCTGGTCCCTCACGGCCCTCTCGCTAAAAGCCGGGTTGATGGCTTTCCTGAGTCTTGCGTGGCCCTCCGAAGTCTCGGTCATGAGTGCTCTTTTACCGTTGATTTCAACAGGCGCAATTCCTCGTCCGTCGACAGCCTTTTCGAATTCCGGAGAACGTTGCCCATATATCTTCCTCCAGGCGCTTGAGCTAGTATACGATAGTTCATTAGGAGCTATACGGACGACAGGGCCATATTGGCTGTGGAGGTCGCGTATGCGCCAGCCAAGCCGGCCCCTGAAGTTGAAGTAATTCCACGGAAGGCGAGAAGTCGCCCATGATTTAGGCCCAGGGTAGGATGATAAAGGATGAAAGAAGAGGTTGTATATCACGTTGACCACGAAGAGACGGGTGACCAGCTGTTATGACCGATATCAGTATTCTCAGCACACTCTGAGGCTTCTTTGGAACAGAGAAACGCCCTAGAAAACTCACAAGTAACATAGCCCCCTTCAGAATGCTACTGACGGCTACATATAGATTCGCCCGAAGGCCCTGTGCCACTGTAGAGATTGCTTCCATTTTGGCGAGAGCTGCTGCGAATCTCCTGTATTTCTGCCAAGACCGAATCGGCAGTATTTGCCTGACTTCAATGTTTTGAAAAACAATTAGGTATGTGAATCTGAGTTTTAGTTCTGAAACAGAGTGACGTTCTTTCCTGTTTCTTCGCTTGCTTAACACAACGGCCCTCCAAATGTCCGCGCCGAGACCTTTTGCTGACGGCCCACTTAACTCGAGACGACAGAAGGAGATAAGCCGGCTTAAACATGCTGCTGTAGCAATTATCCAATTGGCTCCTCGTTTTCGCCCACGCAGTTGCCGGCTATTGACCTTCTATCCACAACACCATTCGAAAGGCATGACTCGCCCTGAGAGAAGATAGATAGTGTCCCGATACTCTGACTCGTGCTGGACCTGGAACCCATTAAAGCTGGGGTTTTATGGCTCACTACGGACGTAAATCTCCATCTCCCATAGTCAAACAAGTCTGTAACGAATAGGATTTTCCATAGACGGCACGTTGTCAGGTTGAGGGTCTCGTATATCGTGTCTATAGCCCCCATTCCATCTGCTATCATACATGACACTGCGATCGAGACAGGGATGCGCTACTTAGTACTTGCTACGGCGAGAACTATCGTGATAATAACCTTCAACATGGTCAGGCCTCCTGCCTTGTGAAACCAAGGATACTCAATCTCTACTATCGTTAGTCTTTCTGGAATTTAGAGCCTCCTTTCTTTTGGCCAAGGATTCTATCACATTTGGCTTAAAACTCTACCGCAAAATGTCTCAACCGACAACGTCAGCCACGAAGTCCCAAGGGACGCTGCCTGTCAAACCAATGCAGATCTTGTCACTGGGCGTGACGAGAACAGGTGAAAGCCACGCCCACAACGCCACTACGTACTCAAGCCCCTTCTGACATATCCATGCAGGCTCCTCTTCAATAGCTGAAGCTCTCAGTATTCTGGGGTTCAAGAACATCCACCATGGAGTCAAGGACGTTGGAAATGCAAGGGACTGGCCGGTCCTGTCGCGAGCGGCTGACTCTTGCTTCCCCAGCCTACCAACCTACACAGGCGCTTCCTTCACACGGGCCGACTGGGACAAGGTTTTTGGGAAGTACGAGGGCGCTACCGATGTTGCGTCCTTCTTCGCCCTGCCCCTGATGGAGGCCTATCCGGAGGCCAAGGTCATCCTCGTCGAGCGTGACATCGACTCGTGGTACGCTAGCATGGACGCGGCCATCTGGAACACAACTTGGGGTTGGCGCCCCTTCCTGATCATGGACATCATCGGAAGGTTCAAGGGTTTGCAGGGCGGACTGACGATCCGCAAGATCATGCTGGGGTTCTATGAGGCCAGAAACGTCGCTGAGATCAGACAGAAGGCGAGGGAGCGTTATCACAGGCACTACGCAGAGGTGAGGGCTGCAGCGCCCGAAGGCTGCCTGTTGGAATATAAGGTCGAGGATGGCTGGGGTCCACTCTGCGAGTTCCTGGGTAAACCGGTGCCGAACATGCCGTTCCCACATGCGAACAAGAGAAAAGATCATGTCGCCCGTGTTGCAGCGCGGCAAAATATGTTCTTGAGAAAGGTCGCTCTGGGAATGTTCAAGAAGCTGTTGCTAGGCGTGGTCCTCGCGGTTGCCATAGGGCTTGGCTATTGGGCAGGGCAGCAGAGGGGATATGGCCTGTCCGATATTGCATCATGGCTGAGGAAATGCTTGTCTCGGCTCTCAGTTGGTTCGAAGTGACCTTGTCCTCCCTTCACAATTTATACTAAATGTTCATTGAAATCCATGGCCAACCCGGGAGTTAAAACCTGAAGGATGTTCCAGCACCATGTGAGTTTCATTTTGCCGGTACTTTGGCAATTGAGGCCATCTGTGCAAAAAACTGACATCAATCATGGGAAAATAGTCGCACATAGCCAAAGATGGAGACTTTGGACTCCTGGACGAGGAGCAGACAGAGATTGAGGTCTTCTTAGTGCGATTAGACACTCTGGATATACTACATATCTTCATCAAAATAAAGATGGATGTATCTGCCCTCGGTAATTATGCAGCTGGAATACTTCTCAGAGTAAACTCAGGAGGGGCTGGATGAGAAAACTTGGACAAGTGAAGCGGTTCTTCAATTTGCGCCGGGAACTTCAGTCTGAGATACTAGGCAATGCCCAGAACCATGGCCTACGTATAAGAGCACCACATAATGACCGCATCTAGCCGAGATATACTCCATACATGGGGAGGTGAATATGAACATAAGATGCTTGATTTGCACCGGTTGACATACAGAAGTCGCCCTAGGATCAACTCGACGATATACGACATTCAGTTAGAGGCCTTTGTCATGACAGCAAGCTTTTTTTTACAATGTCTTACAGGTCTATAACGTCTATAACAATGATATTAAAACATTGTGAGGCCCAATGCGGAATTGGCCCGCCAACACTTTTATCAAGATTGTAGACAAGAACATGCACGTGTAAACATCGCCGATGAATCTGTAATTGAGGTTTTTCTCTGAACAACTCTCTCAAGGGAAATAACTTTCAGGTTTAGCAACCTTCACAGACACTTCCAAGAGATTGTCCAAATACTCAGGAACATGGCAGGAACCAGCTCGACCGATCTGGATGCGGAGATGCCCAAGGTCTTTCTTGAGGCTGAGGGAGTAGATGCATTCGAGGAGGGCAAACCTGAAAATCCCCGAAACTGGGAGGGCCGGGGTAGCGCAACTCGCGAGGAGCCTAAGGCTGACGACGATCACGCTCAAGCCCAGGTAAACCACTGGCATGAACTATTGGGTCTGTTGTAAGTGCGGAGCTACCAATGAGGTTGCAGGGTCAGCTTGTTGGGACTGCGAGACGCATGCATGTGGAATGTGTCAATCGGCATGGGGCACTCGTGGAGACGAACGTTTGAGTTTGTTATTTCTTGGAGTATTGGGAAGTAGGTGGGATGGTTATTATAGAAGCTAGGTTGTTCAAACCAAATCTATCAGAGTTTTGGTGGTTGAATTAATACTCGCTTGAGATGACGTGACTGTTCTCAACCGCTTTTCTGGGAACGCCCAGGCAACGACGACGGTTCCAGCTGCAGACGGCCTATCTCCTATGACGCCTCAGCCTGCTCATCGTAGCCCTTGCGCCAGGCTATCGTCCACTTCAAGTAATCTTCTAGCACAACGCCGGTCATGGAGTCGGTAGTCCATCCCGCAGCCCCCCTTAGCAGATCCATAGTCCACACGTAGGCTAGGGCCTTTCGTCCGCCGTCTAGCAAGACCACCTGCACCTCGTAGAGCGGGTTTTCAAAGGCATCCAAGATCGCCCATTCCTTGGAGCTGAGGTCACAGCTGCGTCTCGATGTTAGCGATTTCAAACGATGCAGCGGGCTTCACAGGCCATGGCGTTCTTACTATATGCGACCATGAGCCTCAGAAGACAGGTCGTGGACGAGTCCTGGATACGGCTGGTCTGGAAGCTGAGAAACTCGATATCCCGGGGCCTTGACCGGATAATTCCCAGGCACACGACCCAGCAGGGCTGTAATCACTTCATCTAATAGGAGGGAACCATAGGCGAACAGGGCTGGTGCTGAGCGGGAGGGGTCGGAGCCAAGTGCTGACCGAGCGAGTGCAAGGCGTTCGCTTTCGGTGGCCATGCCAGTGGACTTGAACAATCTGGAGTATCAATATTGATATTGGGTTCTGAATAAGGTGAGAGGCTTCAGTTACTGTTTCCAAGCCCAGGTCTTGTGGCAGGTTCAAGTCAACCAAGTGTGGGTGTCTGGTCACGTCTCGGGCATCCCTCGTTCAACTTGAAGTTGATATCGAGCACGCCAGGGTTAGGAGCGCACTTGTGTACTTAAGTAATCAACCAAACGTCACTTTGGGGCTTGTTCACCGAGCACTTCACTCGCTCGGTCAACTGCCCCAGATGAAGACAAACCCATAATGTCGACCTCGATATATATTCAAGAACACGTCTTGTTGGAACCCGTCTGATCCAGAGCCACCTCCTCACAAGAAGTCGAGGGTACCATGCCTCCTGTTCGCCTCCGCCACATCCACCTTTCAGCATCACCTGCACAGGGCATCTTCCCGAGCTACCAGACAGCAGCCGCGCTGCAAGAGCTGCTGCGACGGCGCCAGCTGGACTATCAGGATGCCGAGTCTCGGTCACCGTTCAACAGGGGCCCTGAGCCCCCCCATCCGACTCTCATCTCCTTCACCCCGCAGCCCACATACACGCTCGGCCGGCGCCAGGCCCAGGCCCAGGCACACTCAGCCTCCCTCTCACCAGCAGACATCTCCCGCCTCAAGGCCCCCCTCCACATCCGCTCCTCTTCTGCGCACGCACTACATACCCAGGGCCTGGCGCCCGGCAGTGCACACGACAAGACCGCGGACCCGCCGGGCACGGAGCACATCTTCCACCCCTCGGTGCTGACCTCGCCGCGCGGCGGCTTGGCCACCTACCACGGGCCGGGCCAGGTGGTGCTGTGGCCCGTCATGGTCATCAACTCGTCCACGCGGACCCTCGGCCACAAGCACTTCACCGTGCGCTGCTACTCCCGCCTGCTGGAGCGCACCACCATCTCCCTCCTGCGCCGCCTCTTCGGCCTGGCCGGCTTCACCACCGACGACCCGGGCGTCTGGGTGCGCACGCCGTCGGCCCCCCCCGGGCGCAGTCCAGACGGGGCCGCAGGTGGTGGTGACGGCGAGGTGCGCAAGATCTCCGCCCTGGGCATCCACCTCCGCCGTCACGTCAGCAGCCTCGGCGCCGCGATCAACCTGGACATGCCCACCACGCGCGCGGCGGGCCCCGCCNACCGTGCAGCAGCGTGGCGGGGCAGACTCGGGTGACACGACCAACCCCTGGGCTCGGTTCGTCGCGTGCGGGCTCGCCGGGAAGGGAGTCACCTGCGTAGAGGAGGAGCTGCTCGCCGCCGGGGGCACGGGGATACCGGGCCTGGACTCGGAGGTGGTGGCCCGGGCTTGGGCGGAGGAGCTCGCGGAGGGCATGGGGCTGGGGGCCCAGGCGGTGGAGCTGGTGGGGAGGGACGAGGCCGAGGAGCTCGTGGTGGCTTCGCGGCGGGATGGTTACGCCGACTCTTCTGTGAGGGGGGACGAGCTCTAGACCGGGACAGGGGCACGACGCTGTGATCAGGTGCGACAACGGTCACATGATGGAAGGTGTGAGACGGGGAAGGATTTTGGGGACAAATTATGGATGGCACACGATTACGATCAGCATCTTGCGAGGTGGTTTTGCATGTCAGCTTACAGTACGCACTAGACCAGAGATGCCCCGGGGGGCCCTTGTGGCTTCTTCGGCCGTGGCTGCTCCATCTTGGTTGTCTCTCGGCCCGTAGGCCAATCACGCCTCGACAGCGCACCGAGGCGGCACAGTACAATATCTGACCGCATCAATCGCACTCACAACCGATCACAGACCTGCACGCCGTCGCCGTGTTCACCAACCCTTGATCTGCCGAGCCGCGAACAATGGGCGAGTACCACAACAACGCTCACAACGCTCGCACAAAGCCCCGCGCCGCCCCGGTTGACAATTGACCAGGGCGGCCGAGCTCACGGAGGGCACGTCATCCAAGAAGAAGAAGAAAGGAATAAGCATCAAGGGGGTGGGGAAACGACAACTCACATTCACCCCTCATTCCACACAGCGTACTCCGTAGAGCTGGTGTGAGCCGCGACCCACCAAATCACGGCCGCCGGGGTGGTCTGATCCCCCCCCCCGGCTGCAGCATGCGGACGTATGTAGGTGACAAGAGAACAGGCGGGAACAGGCACGAGCGCCGGCTGCTGCAGGCTCAACTGGCTCATAATCAATGACCATGCGCATCCCATGCCCCATCACATCCCACACGCCCTGCATGGGAGCGGCCCTTATCTCCCAGTTGTGAGGTCCCCCAGCCCCTACGTGATCGCCGTTCCCTCCTTGGGCTCCCATCCTAGTCTCCCAAGGATCAGGGGGAGGGCTACGCCACCAGACCTAGGGGGACCCCCATAAGGCTTCTCTTCCCTCCCGTCGGAGCATTCTCACACTGCTGATTGGTTACCGCCATCGCGGTAAACTTGCAATCAAGACGCCTATGTCCCTGGCCGACCGCCCTCCCACACCCCGCCCTTCTCATTTACCCCTTGTGCCTCGGGGCTTGTTGCTATAGTGATGCTGACCACCCCTCCGCTCGAGAAGCAAATCCATCAGGGGATAAACCGTACAAACCGTGCAGCAACTGCGGCACGTTCTGGTCAACGGGCGGCGTACCCGTTCCCATATGCTGGCCTTCTCTGGCATTAACGGGCCGCATCAGCTGTGTCTGGGACAACATCCGGGGGCCGTGCCGGAACTCATGCTCCGCTCTATAGCCTGAATCGGCATGCGTCTAGCTGGAAGGTGCCGAGTGTGGGCCCTGGTTCGACCGGCCCATGAGAGAGCAGCGCTGCGGGAGCACTGCACCGCCCATTGATTCGGTTGTTCCTTCTTCGTGTGTGCGTATGTATGCACGACTGCATATGCGATTTTGTGGCGTGGGTGCGTGGGTGCGTGGGCGTGAGCGTGTGAGCGTGTGAGCGTTTGTGAGCACAAGTGTGTCTAGGTGTACGGGAATACCTCCACACACACACTTGAAGCAGACTGCCAAATATTGCATGGCAGCCATGGGACCAGGGAGGCCCAGATCTAACCATCCTGCATGCAGACTCCATGTTGTGTGTGTCTGCAACTCGACCCTGGCTGGGGCATGCCGTCCGATCCATTCTGGCCCGCCGCCGCCCCTCAAATCCGCATCCAGCAGTCCCGAAAGAGGCAAAGGCTCGGCACCGGGACAGAGCTGCAGCGATGGTGGTCAGCCTGCTTGTTCTCAGTGGGAAGGGGCCGACGAGGAGGGATTGGGCTAGGTTGACATCGTAGGATCAACGACTGCCCAGAGTCGATAGTGTCGTGCGCCCCGCCGAGGTTATCGTCGAGCACACAACCCCAGCACCTCCGTCCTGACGTCAACCAAGCTTGCTCGCAGCCACAAGGCTGGTTAGCGGTGACAGGGCTTGTGAGTGGCGGCTAATACTTGCTGCAGGCCTGCAGACTGCACGCTCAGACGCTGCACTGCACTGCTCAGACTTTGTCTATTGACAGACAGGCAGGCAGACTGACTGACTGACTGCTGACTGACTGACTGCTGACTGCTGACTGGTGACTGGGGAGGCTGGCAGGCTGGCAGATCATTGCAATCATTAAGACCTCCTCGCCGCCTCGTCCTGTTGGCCGCGGCCGAACCCCCTTCCCAGAGTGGCAGAGTGACAGAATGGACGGCGGGCAACATGCAAGGAGTCGAGAGAATTGTTAGACCCTGGTACTTCAAAGACCTGCAAGCCGTGAACCCATCTGCGGGTCTGTGGGGCTAGACGGGACGGGAGAGGCCGCCAGGATGGGGGCGAGGCTGGTTGGGTGGCCGAGGCAATCGTCGATCGCCATGCGCAGGATGCAGCTACTACAGAGTCTCGCTATTCTTTGCTCTTTCTCAACCGTCACCGAAGACAGCGACGTCAGGTCTTCCGGAGGGGGAGTGAGTGGTTTGCGTATGCGGAGCAAAGTCAACGTGTCGCAGCCGACGGCTGTCCTCACAGGGGCTGTTCCTTCAACTTCGGGTACGCGAGCAATCTGCCATCCTCCAGGTCGCCTCCCCCTCACCCTCACATCCCCTACCACCTATCCCCTTCTTGCTTTTTCTTTTTCTTTTCTTGGTGGAAGACACAGGAAAGAAGGGAAGCCTGCAGCTGGCCCCTCCGCCTTGTCTGGAGGTTGACTGCAAAGCACCACCCGGCTTGACCCCTGGATTGTGGAGAAGCAAATTCCCAATTTCCATGCTCACCTGAGAAGGAAGGTGAGTGCTGCTGGAGATGTACTGTATGCAACAGATTCTTCACCGGTTTCCTAAACACGCTAAAGGCCTCTGTTACTTTGCTTCTCCCCCTTTCTCCTCTCACTCTATTATGATTGACGCGTTGGAGGCATATTCTTCGATTCGTGTTACTAGATAGCCGAGCCACGCCGGCCATGAAAACAGCCAGCCACTTGCCATTCTGGCGGCTGAATGGTAACTGCGCCGTGGGACTCCCGAAGGCCGATTTCACCGCTGGGATCCCGAGGCGATAGGTTCCGCGTTTCCAATTCGGAGGGGGCAGCACTGGGAGACATGCACGTGTAGTATGACCTGCATTTGGCGAGCAGCTAAGAGATCACGACCTTGCCGCCGTGCTGCAGCATTCCCAGACACCTCAACCTCGCGCTCGTCGTCTCCATCGTCCTTCCCAACTCCAACGACCAAAAGCGGAATCAAAGATCCTTGTCTGCGACACCCATTCGGGTGCTCGAGAAAGAAAGCAACTCGAGGACGCTCTGTCTTCTGCTGTGAATCTTCCTGCACGCTCCCTTTCATCTTGTGTTGGCTGGCCGCATATCGAAACGGCCCGCCAAGACAAGTTTGGACTGTCATCTGCCTGACCGCCTCGGTAGCCCGCGCCTGCGGTAGAGCAGACGCCGAGGGCGGAACATCGTACTGGATCGGCACTGGCCATTCGTGGACCCAGGCCTCGTGGCAGAAGCGGTATGGAAGACAGACAGGCGGGTGCGGCCCAAGAGATCTAGCCCAGTTGTTTCCCCGCTGTAACAAGTCCACCCGGAGCCGACTGACATTACCTGCAATCAGGGAGGTCATTGATGTGTGACCACAGTTTGATTTCCAGTACGACAATGTTCAGAGCGGTCTCGAAGATCGATAGAATTAGCGTATCATGCCTTCTGTTGGCAACCCCATACACTTGAGCAAGCGGCTTTGCCGCCTGAATGGTTGAGCGACATAAGATCCAAGGCCGTGGGCACTGCCAAATATCTCGCCTCCTCTTGCCATCGTAAATGCTTAGGTCGTTCGTGCAAGCGTGCGGAACGTCATGCCAACCGCAAGATTCTAGAATAGGCAAGCCGTCGTCTGCGTTGCGGAACTCAAGGTCTTATTCGGCTCAGCTCCCTTCGTGTCTCACTTTCCGAGGCCGAATACAGATGTTCGGTTTGAACGTAGCCTTCTCGTATTTCGTGTTCCGGCCAGCCTCTCTGAGGCTCGGAAAGAAATGCGACTGTAGGGGTGGTATGCCACTCCGGAAGAACCGAATGTGGCGGGAGGATGAGGAGACGAGCAGCCTGGGTAAAATCGAGAAAATGTGAATTCTCATGAATGATTGTCGAGGTGTAAGCCGTCATGGCGTACAGTGCCGAGCTGAACCTGCTGTGAGACGGCAGCGTTAGTTGCAAACGCAACGCCACAAGATACGAGGACTTACATCGCGAACATTTGAAACACTGCTTCCCATTGCCTATCGAGAAAGAGGCTCCGGGGCTTGGGCATGTTTGAGAGACATGCCATTTGTGACAGCTCAACCCCGAATTAGGCATCCGACTCATCCCTTCCTCCTGCGCTTACTTCTGTCAATCCAAAGGACATTGCGCAACGATGGCGCCCGGCCGGGGTCAGTAACATGTGGTGACCACGGCTACGTACATTAGATGGCGTCGCCCCCAGAGAAATCCACGGTCGCGCTGCATGATGTCTTGCACCCGCAGAAACAACAGACGGAAGATTAGGTGGGGGGAGGGGAAAGGCAGCACACGCTCGGGTGTGACAATCATTTGGGTGTGCGATGACAGCCACAGATTGGAAGAGCCGAGCTGCTGTCAGCAGGAAGGTTTCCCGTGCCAAACCACCACCTCCCCCGGTTCGCGAGAACTCCTCACTCAGAGTGACCATCATGGGAGGGACGGATCGGGACGGGATCAGATCACAGAGGAGGTGGGGACGATGGATTGAGAGATGGGCTGGCATGCGGCATTGCAAGGCAAACTTTGTGGGTTGGAACATGCGGGAACGGCAAAAGAGAAGGAATCCCACGAGGCTTGCCCATGGTGGACATGGGGCCTGAGAGTGCTGCATCGTGGGAACGCAAACTGCGAGACTAACGCTGGCCTGCATGTACGGGACGAATAGACTCTGTGTGAATGGACATGACCTTGCATTGCCAGGCGAGGCCATGCAAAGCATCAACAGCTGTCTTGTTCTAATTCGTTTATCGTCAATCCTGGTCATGGGGTTATACAGTAGTTCACATTATCATGACCGCGGGTGTTGGTGTTGAATTATCACGGTTAAACGGCTATGGGTGGTCTCTGACCCGAAGACGCAGACATCGAAACCAGCCGGTAGTTAGATAGTCAGTGTCGCTTCGCGCGTGTAGTACGGGGTCCTATGTTGGCCCAATTCCCGCAATGAGATTACTTGAACTTGTTGTGCTTTCGTCGCCGAGTCTGAATCTTGACTCTGGAAGCACTGGTGCTGTGTGCGCGCTAGTTGGTGGTGGATTTCCCAGAGCTCCAAACCTGCCAAGGCCTGAGAGTCGCATGGTTATCTACTCGGTCCCTTCGTCGCAGTTCCATCGCGTGGCGCACGTTGGATCGCAAGTCAAGCTTGCCTGCCGGGTCGAGTGATGTCGTGGCGTGAATCCTTCTCAAAAATCATCATCACGACGGCTGCAAGCTTGAGGACAGTCGCTAGTCATGACCAGGCCTTAGTGTTGTATTGCCTGAGGCGACTCTAGATGCCACCGGCAGCGATGGTCTTGAATCAGGGCCTTTCGAGCGAGTGTAATGGTTCTTTCTTCCTTTTGGAGTGGGGGACCAGAGTTTAGAAGTAATTGATATCGTGGCCCCCACACAACCCATGTCTATATTGTGTGAGGGTGAGTTTCGGGAACTGCACTCACAGGCGGCTATATGCCACAATGCGTAGTGGGAAAAGCCGATGCCCACCCCTCTGCGCCCACGGAGTATTGATAGCCTGAGGACGTGTTGCTGCGCTGTATTTGCTGTGCGTTCTCGAACAAAATTACGAGTTATTCGATCTGATGCCAAGCAAGTCAGGCCGAGAGCGACCAACCATGCCGGCCCAATTCCTTGATCTCGCATAATGGTTGCAATGGCAAGTCGTTAGCCGCAACGATCCACCCCGCTAGCGCAGGTTGGACCACCTGAGAGCTATCCTAACGTCGTCCTCGTCTCGGGACCTGGGGACGTTTCTGGGTGTGATTTGAGCAATGCTCCGGGGAATGCCTGAGCTTAGTGGAGCGCTAGCTAAGCCCGGCTCGTCATTATGATGGAGAGTGGACGAGATTGTCTTATGAAGCGGAGGCAGTTTCATTAGGCATGCCCTCTGGCAGCGCTTTTGGTCCGAGACCATCCACTCGTAATCCGCAAGTTGCTGGGCGACTTCGGCAAGTCGTCTCGTCCTCCCAAGTTGCCGCCTGGTCTTGCGCCTTGCACATGCACGGGGGCACGTTACAGGTCACGTACATACATATCGACGGTACATGATGCGTTCTGATGCTATGGGGCTGTTCCTGCCGAGGCCGATCCTGTAATGCAGTCAGGCCTCTGGATACCAACCGTAGGGGTTGACCAGGCCGGCCAGGCCGGCCGGCTCATCAAACTGCTTGTGTGCGCGAGTGTGTGCATGTGTCTTGTGGGTGCGGGTGTGGGCGTGCGACGCCTCTACCTGGCAGTCCACGACATTGTCAAGCATCTCTCCTGTCAAAAGTCAGATTGTGTCACGAGGTCACGACGTGTATGGGTGGAGTTCCATCCCGTAAGCCTGATGACCTTGCTTGGGGGTACACGCACACGGTCGGACCACACAGCCAGCATGGAGGCGAGCAGGTGGGAATATCGGCGCAACCGCCGCAAGTGAGCCTCGCGCACTGGGCCCAGTGTGCATCTGTCAGATCTCATAGATGGCGTGGTGGCTTCGTGTAACCACCAGTGCCGGCGTTGCGTCCCCCTCCCTCAGGATGGCCTAGCACAGCCCGGCTGAAGTCCTAGCCGACTGCGTATTGTCCAAGTCCATGCGCGGGTCGTGTCTGGCGAGATTGGTTACGCTTGACGAGCTTGTTGTTTCGCCCGACCCGTGCAGAAGATATTGGAAGACGCAAGACATATCCCGCAAGGGCATGGTTAAGACTTTGGGTCTACCGCGAGGTGGGGCAAAACTCCTCCGGCCAACAGCACAGTCGACAGCTCGACCGATGCCAGCCGTGGCAACGTGCCCCGTAGATGAATTTCTGTGCAGTCAGTAAGTAGCATTGGATACCTGGTGCTCAAAGGGACTTTTTTTTTTATTACCGCGAGGCTCATCCTTGTACGTGCCCGGCAAAATCGCATCGCGGGCTTTCCCGGCTACTGAGTATCACTTTGTGCGCCAGGGCGCGAGCATACCGTCGAGTGCCAGTCGACAGATCAGGGGTGTCCCAAGATCATGAAGTCTCTTCTCAAGCTGTCTCCTGCATCGGCAAGAAACCCTGGGCTTATCAAATTGACGAAGCTACAGTATTGGCCGAGACGAGGCTCCACAATGGTTTGTCTCGTTTGTGCCCACATAATGGGCAATCAATGTGGGCGGTAGGTGTTCCTTATTAGCTGCTGAACCAGGAGGACCGGGGATGATAATTGACTGGAGTAATGTGGGATGCAGAGTGTCGCTTCCCGGAACGGAGCGGAGGCGGAAGCTCGTGCATGATGCCGACATGGCAGGCGTCAATCATTGGTGACTATTGCGCTGAGGCCCTGACGAGTTGTTGGGGGTTCTTTGATCCCACGTTCTGTGAGATGGTGATCTGTAGGTGGCTGCTGTGGTGTGCTGTGGTGTGGTGTGCTGTGGTGTGCTGTACTGCGCTGTCCTGCGCTGCGCTGTGATCTGATGTGCATGACTGGGCCGCAAGCATGGAGCTCTGCGCGTTGACGGGACGAGGAGCTGTGCTATGCAGCTGCTCAAACGTATGCTATCGGGAAGGACGGGAGCTTCGCGGGATCTGCCATCCAGGCTTGTAGGGTAAAGTACAAGACCAGGCGTACCGGGCGCACATAGCAGTGGGCCATGTCTGTGTGCCACGGTTGCCTGTGCGCATGCGACGAGGCCGGCGCACATGGACAGGGGCAACGTTGTGCTTGGTGTCCGCGATGCCCAGTTGACTAGTTTCGCATGCTCGGCGGGCTGCGGGCGCACAGGCGGATTGCACCGTTGGATCGTGACTTGAGATGCGAGGTGATCTTGTCTGCCCCTGGCTTGGGCCCTGGATCTTGCCACGACGGCGCATTTGTCTGGTTGGCGCCACGCCAGTCCCAGGACTGAGCACAGATGGGCGTTCCGTGCCGATGGACGCCAGCCGGGTCGCCAGGATGTCTGGATGTCTGGATGGCTGGACGGGCAAGCGGCGGCGCACGGATGACTGGTGACGATGGGCGGAGCCTTTGTGCTTTCTGCCGTGAAATCGACGAGATGTGGCGGAGGTGAGCCGGGCCCTTGTGGCCCTGTCGCCTTGGGGCCTTGGGGCCTCGGGGCCTCGAGACGTCAGGCTGTCCGGTAGGTTGCTGGGAGTCGAGTTGCATGAATGCGACCGTGACAGTGGCGCCGAACCAGGACCAGAGGCCTCAACCCGAGCACGACGGCCGAGAACAACCTGGTAGCTTACGCATAATGAATCATGACGGAACCAGACTCTGGTGTCTCTCCCACGGCTCGATCGAAGCCAAACAGACTGGGGGTGGAGGGGCTGGCGACCAAGACCAGAGAGAGATACGGCGGAGGTCGCGGTCGCGGTCGCGGTCGCAGTTGCAGTTGCAGTCGAACTTCGCGGTCTAGGGTGTGGGTTTCTGAAACCTCGAGCAGCACCCACCGCCGGGCCCAGGTTGCTGGGCTGGGCAGCTGGCAGCGTTGCCTGCCCACAGGCTGGGCCCGGCCGGCGGGACCCCCTAAACGGTGTTTTATAGGCGGGGCCTCACGACCAACGATAGAAGACCTTGCACGTGTGGGAGGAAGGATGGCCCACCAACCAGCTTAACCAGCTATAACCTGACCACTAAGCCCACCCAGGCAATGGTAGACCCTGGGGAATGTCGTCCTGTTGCCGAGATTGCTGGACATGGCTAGCCAGCCCCTTCCCTACTTGTCATGAAGGAAGGCCATGTAGGGGAAGAGGCTCGATATTGACTGGGCCGTCCAGGCCGGCTTGAGGGAAGCACTATGCGAGCTGAAAGCTGATCCAGCAAGTGAGCAAGCGAGCCAGCCAGCCAGCCAGCCATTTCCCCTCGAGCGGGCAGTCACATACTTTGTGGCGGAAGGAGGAGTACGAGGGCCACCACCACCACCAGCAGCAAAAACAAATGACAGATGATGAGCGGGAGAACAACTACCTAGGTACTTAGAATACAGCATGGCAACCGCCATCGCAATCACCATCACCATCACCATCACCATCGCCCTCGACTTTGCCCTGCTCTGTGGCCCCTCCATCTCTCCGGGCAGGGAACACTTGCTCCTCGAGTTGTTCAACCGACTGGTCTTATGCATCCGTCACCCTTCCACACACACACACACACGCCCACACCCTCACTGACTGGCACACCATACTATACATCACCACACACACACTCTCTCTCACACGGCCGAGAGAAGTATCCTGGCACTCCAGATTGGTTGGCCACTCATCGGCTGCCATTCACAATTTTCACGGCTTCCAGAGGTCCAGAGGTCCAGAGGTCCACAGGTTTGCCGTCGACGTCTCGCTCCGAGGACCCCTGACCAGGAGAGCTCCCCACACGCCGGCAAAGTCAACCAGGGTTTCCCCAGCCGAGCCCGCCCCGTCAGTCCCGCTAAACACCCCTGGGACAGTACTACGGACAATACCCATGCTGCCAGGCACTTCAGGCAAGCTTGCCTAGGCTGAAGGCTCATGCTCGGGGCTCATGCTTTTGGGGCGTTGGAGCTGCCGCGGGCTGCGGCCATCTGGCAATCTGGCATCCTCATCAGACGAGACCACTACAACAGACAAGGGCTCCTTTCTTGGCTCGCGGCGATCACCCAGACAGACACGCAGCCCCAGCCCAGCCAGCCAGCCAGGAAACCAGACGTATCCTTCTCGATCGACACCCTTCCCGGCACCAGCACCAGCACCAGCACCAGCACCAGCACCAGCACCATTGCCAGCACCGGCCCATCCAGCCCAGCCCATCCTGTCCCATCCATAGAGGGGGGGAGAGAGAGAGAGAGAGAGAGAGAGGGAGAGGGCTTTTGGTGCCCCCTTGCCAGCTGATCTGTCCGGTCATTGACGCTCCCAACCTGGAGGCTCCCTGTCCCTTTCACTGGCTGCTCCCGCGGGTCAGTGCGTTGCCGCCTTGCTCGGGGTTTGATGACATGGGATGGGTTGGGATGTTCGCGCTCTTCTCCTCCCTCCGACCCTGTATAGGTGGGAGTGAGTGAGTGTGAGTGTGTGCGCATGCAGCAGCAGTCAATGAGGAGAAAGAGAACAAGAACCCCCCTTGGCCGCTCCCATCGCCCCCTCCCAGATATTCTCGTATAAGCGCTCCCCCAGCTTCCAAACTTTCTTCCTGCCTTGGACGTCTTGGTGCTGTCGCCCTTTCTTCCATAGTCTTCAATTAGACGCAATATCAACAAGACGCCCGTGCTGCCCACCACACATACACCCACTCTCTCACACACACACACACGCCTGTCCCGCACCGGATCTCCAGTTGTGTGCCTGTGCCCCTCCCAGCCTATCTGTCTAATTTGAGTGCCCTGCTAGGGCCGTGGTCTTGCGTGTCGCTTGACCCTCCTCACGACTCACACACAGTCAGCACTACCGCGATCCTTGGACCGGCTTAGACAACCAGCAGGCCACAGACGCTGCCCAAACTTCGTGTGCTTGCTGCACCCATCAGCACCGTATTTATCCTTCGCCCCACTGTCGCCCATCACCCTCACCCTCACCCTCACCCTCACCGTCACCGTGTCACCTTCGAAGCCGAGCCAGACCTTGCTCTACCTCTCTTACCCAGCACACCGTTCCTTGACCAGTTGACCCCGACCTTGGATCCAAAGCCCGCCCTGTTCCGTCGACAATCTTCCGGCCTCGGCTTCTTTCTGTTGGGTCGGCTGCCTCTATATCGCCCCTGTTCTGGCGTCTCGCGACTCCCAAGCCGACATTCCTGCTCCGAACCACGGTCTGCCTTTTGAGTTTTTTTTTTCCCCTTCCTGCTCTGCCCTCCGACTTTTTTTTGTTTTGTTTTCGTCCACCAAATCCGTTCTGGCCTGGCTTGCCGTCTAAACCGTCAACCCGAATTGAAATCTACTGCTTCCTCCGACCGGCTGCAACCATTTCCCTGTTACACCTATTGCACATGAGGAGCTCTACGTCCTGACAAATATCCCGGGTCGGGACTCGGCACAACTGCTCCTCGCAGGCTGTGTCTTCTGAAGTCTCGTTCAACGGCCGTACGTTCAACCTTACTTACCATCTGATTCATCTCTTCCGCTGCGATGTTCACACCTCTGACCGTGATTTGCTTCTCCCGGTGCCATTCCTTTTGTCATTTGTACCTACGTGCGTGCGCATGTGCGCATGTCTGTGTGTGTGTGTATGTGTGCGTGCGTGCGTGCGCGTGCGTGCGTGTGTGTGGGCATGTGTGTCTCCGCGCTTGTGAGAGAGTGGGATGATGAACACTGACGAGGTCTTTCACAGACGGGCTGATAGACAGTTATCCAGCAGCGGATCGGTTGCCCCCGGCGGCAGTTCATCCACGGGTTGCATGCCACGACGACGCAGGACAAGGACAATTGCTTGTTTGACCCCCGGCGACAGAGCGCAATATACAGTGGCTGGCAGCCCCAGCCGCGTCGCCTGCCTGACCTGCCTGGCCTGCCTGACCTGCCTGACCTGCCTGACCTGCCTCAAAGCCAGCCCTCACCTGGGCTGATCTTTCTGGCCTGGTCTGTCCGGACCAGCCTGACCTGGGTGCGAACCCCCTCCGTGTTGCTTTCACTCGAAGCCAGGCGCTGTTCGGCATGTTCCAGCCGCAGCCGACACCGTACTCGTCCTTCTACCCGCCCTACATTCCCGTTGGCGTCGACGATGATGGGCTGAGTAACGGGTTTGAGTGCGTGCAGGCCTCTGGGTACAGCACTTACCCGCAGGCGCCCTTTGCGTCTCTGTCCCTGGGTGGGCCTGGGCCCCAGGTTGGGCAAGTTGGGGTGCCAGGGGCCCCAGCAAGTGGCTCTGGACCGGCCGGCGGCTCGTGCCATGATGCTCATGGCGGGGCTGCAGGGGTCCCTGTCGACGTCCGCTCTGCCCCGCTACCCGTGTTCCCTTTCAACAGCACCCTTCCTCTGCAACAACACCATCAACCCGGAGCTCCAAACCTCTTTGACCACCGCCAACAACCCCCCCTCCAGCGCCAGCAGCGGCGGCGCCAGCACCACTCTCCAAACCATAGGCCAGCTTCCCGCGTCAAGATGGAACAGAACCAGGGCCTACCTGACGACTTCGCCGCCCAAGAGGCTGCAGCTAGGAACTGGGAGCCCGAGGTCGAGGTACGATTTCTCTCCTACGTTTCCCTCCAACCCATTCCGTGACAGCTCTTGTCCCGCAGCTCTGCAGCTCTGCAGCTCTGGCGGCTCCCTCAGCTAACCACCCCGGATCCGCAACAGGGGCCTCTACTTGGCGACAGGACCACAATTACTGCCATCACGGAGCAGTATGCAAAGGCAGACCCCATCTATGTCGACAAGACAATAGTGAGCATCCCTTGCCGCACCCCCGGTTGTGTCAATTCCCAGCGGGGTCAGTCATGACATAACAGTCTCTCAACAGCGGCTTACCATCACACAGGCCCTACCCCAGACATACTCACACTACAGGCCTGTCAAAGGAGACGGCAACTGTGGGTGGAGAGGTAAGCTTGTCGAGCTCTCCCAATCTCGTCCCATCAGCTCCCTCCCCACCTCCCGCTCCCCGCAGGGTCCTTACCAACTGTCGTTACCCCGTCCAAATTCAGTCACATCATCAGCCGCCTTGCCGTGGACGCCACTCTTGTGCAACATGGACTCTTGCAGTTGCTGACCTTTGTTAAGCCATTGGTTTCTGCTACTTCGAGCTGCTCATCCAGCAGGGTAGCAAGGAGCTTGTCGATGGGGAGCATCTTCGCCTGACCCAGCTAAACAACTACCTCGTAAACAGCGGGAACTACGACCCCGACCTGTTCGTTGATTTCGTAGAAGATACGTTCGAGCTTCTGAAACAGATCTCGGACAACATGCATGACCCTGAGACCGCCATGGCCGTACTCACCACCAAGTTTAATGATGCATCGTCCATGAACATACTATTCCACCTTCGGCTGCTTGCAGGGGCGTGGCTGAGGGGCAACCGGGACCAGTACGCAGCATGGTGTGAGGCCGACCCAGAGACTTACGCTCAGACCGTCATCGAGCCAGCGCAGAGGGAGATCGAGGAACTTGGCATCGTTCTTTTGGTCGAGGTATTGCTGAAACAGGTCGGGTTTACACTCGAGATCGCCTACCTCGACCGCAGTCAGGGCAGCCAAGTCAACACCCACCGCTTCCCAGACGGCGATCCCACCAGCCTAGGCGGTTTTATACATCTTCTATACCGTCCGGGTCACTACGATATCTTATATAAGTCTTCAATTACGTCTACGACGGCGCCTTTGCAGGTCAACCGGATGGCCTACGCGCCCACTTACCACGACAACGCTGGCCCTCAGTTTCAAGACACATTCGGCCTCGCAAATCCTCTAGCCTTGATACCAGGGTTTGGCACTGTCGGCGCGGTCTCAGCTATGGGGCAGTTGACCGGTTCGTCATTGGAATACCCGTCCAGCCCCCAATCGCCTTGGTTCTCTTCACCTTATGCAGACTCATCACCCACGCCCCCAGCACAGCCGCAACCGGCGCAGCAGATTCCACCGACACAGGCGATTCCTGGCCCTTCGACGACTCACGAGATCCGCTTCAGCCGATATCAGTACGCGGAGCCGATGGACACGAATGCCTGGCCAGAGCAGCCACTTCAGACCAACACATTCAAAAATTCACATTTCAACACCGCCCACTACAACAACCCCAATTTTCAACCAGAAGAGTATAGACCCGGCTATGATGATTGGGTGGACAGGTGTGACCGCCCAGGAAAGAAGAAGGGCCACCATAAAGCTGGCCATTCTTCTTCTGACGACAGTACGGGTCGCGGGGAAACGAGGACTGAGAAATGACAATCACCGAGCGGGCGGGCGAGGACCAAAACTCACAAGCTCTGCCGTCGTTGAGGCAACGTTTACCGCTCAGTATCACGCTAGGGTTTCAAAAGAGGAGACAGTAGATTGAAAGCAAACCGAGCTACGATTTCACAGACCCGGGAAACGGCCCGGTGTCAGACGAGGAAGGGTGTTGAACGAGGATTCATGGCAGACAGTGTTGAAAACCACCGGGGAAGACAAGCCACGCAGTGTTTATCCCCCTCGAAAAGAGAAATCTTTCGGCCGATTTCCAGGGGCGCTGCGAGGGGGCGCCAGCTGGATGAAGACCAGGGCGAGTGACGTTTTGAATCTACATTTTCAGACGACGTTGTCATTGCTGTGCGAGGCGAACTCGGCCCAGGCCATCGTCTATTGGTTCTTGGGCTGGGTCTCCAGTCTTTCCAGAGTTCCTTGGGAAGCGCGGAAAACTTTTTTTACTCTGGGGTTCTCTGCTTTTCTTTACTGGTTTTGGGAAAGGAGGGTGGTGATAAGGCAGACAAGGCAGGGCAGGGCAGGGCAGGGCAGGGCAGGGCAGGGCAGGGCAGGGC
>JUJX01000436.1:399-14496 GCA_000800745.1 Diaporthe longicolla
TTTATTAAAAAGTTAATTTATTTAATATAATTAATAAAAAATATTAGTTAAGCTAACTAATTATATAAAATTAATAAAAATATATAAAGCTATTTATTTTAAATTAGTTATAAGAATTATTAATAAAAAGTTTTAATTTTTAAAAAATAAAGTAAGTTATAAAAAGATTTTTTATTTAAATTATTATTAATTTAATTATTATTAAAAACTTATTAATTATAATAATTTAATAATAAATAATAATAAAAATATTATAATATTTTCTATACTTTAATATTTATAGTAAATATATAAAAAACTATAGATTAATTAATTATATTATATATTTAAATTTTAATAAATTATATAACTATACTACTATTTAAGTATATTTTAAAGTAACCTCTATATATATAGCGAATTAGTAGTGTAAATTAAGGTTAGTATATAAGGGGTATATATTACCTTATACCCCCTAATTTCTACCCTACGAATCCTCGTTCTCCTAGTTAAATACGTATAGGCTCGGGTAACTAGTTTGCTTAGAGGCTTATATATATGCCTTAATATTAGGAGCAGTTTGTAATATAAATAGGACTAATACTAAATTTACTAGATCTCCATGGTTAATCTACACTTATAATAATAGTTATAGCCTAACGTTGAAGATGATGTGATTCCTATAAATCATAGTCTTCTAATAGTATATCGAACAGACACACGAATGGTAACATGTACATAGAGCTCGACATGTACTACCCAGTGATCATATTGCTTCCCTTATAGTGCGACCGGGAAGACGGATATGTCGCGTTAAGCAAGTCCAGGGCTTGAGGATCAAATCGCGGCATCAGTTCCAGTGACTCGGCTGCTAGCTCATCAATGACCCCAGAATTGTCAGAATTGTCATGAGCTCGTCGACGCTAAGACACCGAGCGCTCAAAACTCCATGTTCAAAACTCCGAACACACACAACTCCGGCACCAGCCCCACGGGGCCCAAGATGAAATAGCACATGGCGGCGACACCCGTGTCGAATCAAGAGCAGTCAAATACCCCTTTTGGGGCCCCCACAGCGGACTACCGTACTAGTATGCCGGTAGTCGTCGTTTGTGGAGAGCTCTATCGAGCCGAGCCTATAGTATTAGAAATGGCCGGCTTGCCGGAATTTTGGCACTCTTACACGACGTGGGCGATCCGGAGTTTGTAACTCGAGCCATCGTTCACCAGCCTGCAGAAGTAGGCTCATGAGTGAGAATGTGAGGTTCCTAACCAAGAGCGTACAAGAGCCTCTCCTTCGAGATGACGAGAGAGGCTCGACTTTGGCCAACTTGGCCATCATAATCAAATAGGACCGAACACAATGGCCGACTATTCCGTCTTGACTGAATCTTCTCGGATATTCAACGATGTTCTCCCCTCTAACGCTCGCCTCGGCTTCCCCGACTCCTTCAGAGAAGCCGCAAAGAAGCTGAAGTTCGTCGGGGGTGACGACAAGCCCTTCATCTTGACGCCGCTGAAGATCACGGAGTCCAGCGCCTCCCTCACGGCCCTCATAGCCACGGCCGCCAACGTCGCCGCGTCAGAAAGATACGGCATCGACTACCAGGAGGTTGAGGTCAACACGGACGCCGCGACCCTCTTCCTCAAGTCCATCCTACTCCCCACCATTGGCGGCGACCATTTTCTACAAAACCCGAGGATACTGCGAGAGCTCACCAAGATGGACCTCCACGAGATAATAAAGCCCATCCGGCGCTACGCCACCAACGTCTACCAAACTAGAGACAGCTAGTATTACTATTAGTAGGTATATTTATATATATAAATAGGTAGTAAATAGATAGTATATTTATTATTATTCGGTTCTAAGTTTACTAGCTTAACACTAATAGGTAAGAACTAAATATATATACCCCTATTATAAAGGTTATACTTACTAATATTAGTAACTTTTCTTTTTTAAAAGTAAAATTAAAAATTAATATAATTTTAAAAACTTTAAATCTAATAGTTTAAACCTAATAACTATTATTTAAAATTAATTTTAAAAGCTTAAATTTAATAGTCTAAACTTATTAATTATTATTTTAAAAAACTAAAAATTAAACTAATACCTTACTATTAATAATTATAAGTTAATATAATCTTTCTCTCTTAACCCTCTTTTACTTTTTCTATCTTTATATTACTAATAGTTAAATATAAGCTATATAAATAAAATTATATAAGTTAAGTAAATCTTATACTTTTATAGTCTTATTAATAAGTATCTTTTTTTAAATATTAAGTATTACTATTATATACTCTCTTACTTTTATAATATTAAAGTTTTATAATACCTATATAAGATTCTACTTATCTATATCTTTTTAAGACTATTATTATAACTATTTAATAGATTTAATAAAGATAGATTTTTTATAATATTTATTAAAACTATTAAATCTTATTAAATTAAAGATATCTTAGTATATAGTATTAATACTTTCTTAGATTTCTTTTAAATTATATTTATCTTTTATCTTACTTTTTTTATTTTTAACTAAACTTTCTATTTAAAGTTAACCTATAGTATATCTAATATAAGTTTAAGAAAGTAGCTGTTTTTATTATAAGTTTTATTATTATATAAAAACTTCTTTAAATATACTTATTTATTTTAATAAGATTTTTATAGCTATAAATATTATTTAGTTTCTCTTTTAGCTTTTTAAAAGCTATATTCTTATTTTAATAAGTGTTTTTATTTTTAAAAAGGTTATTAATATTTATTATAATAGTTATATTAGTATTATTTATTATTATAATATTATTATTATTAATAGTATTCTATATTTTTAAAACTTTTTTTATATTTATTAAAACTATAATATAAATAGTATCTACCTCCTTTTCTCTTTATCTAACTTTAGCTTTAACTTAAGCTTTTCTCTTTTTAACTTTCTTAAACTTTTATACCTTTACCCTTATAGGAATAGGGGTAAGCGCAATGTAATTACTTATAGAGTTATATAACTAATCTATAGGTATATAGTAGAGGTCTAGCCTTCTACTTTCTAGGTATAGGCTCTTCCTCCTAATATACTAATTAAATAATATAACTATAACCTTTATATATATATAAGATCTATATTAATACTAATTAGTACTTACTTTAGGTAGTAAGTATAGATAGTAAGGTATAAAGAGATAGATAACTACTTTAATAACTAGATTTTTTATAAGTCTTTAAGTAAAGTAGCTATACTAATACTATAGGTTCTACTAAATTTATTATAGTAGTAATACTATAATAAATTATATAATAATAATATAGCTAGATATATATTAATAGAGTTCTTATATTAGAATTATATAAGTATCTATTATACTTTAAAGAACTACTAGGTTTATTTAGATTTAAAATAAAGGTAGAACTTTTTATTACTAATCCCTCCTCCTATACTTCTAGTAAGTACTTTATAGAATACTATAGTTATTTATAGGACTTAAGATATATAGTATTCTCTTATTAATAAACTTCTTCTATATTTAAAACTATACTTAGAATAGATAATAAGCTATAACTTTATCTTTAAAGACTAGTAGTATAATAATAAATAATATATTTAACCCTACTAAGCCCCCTAATTTACCTAAATTTAATATTAGAATAGATACTTAGATATATTATAATAACTAATATACTACTTAGTAAAATTTAGTTAGCCTACTAAAACTAAACTAACTATTATTATAATTATAACTATAGACTATAAACTATAGCTATAGTAATACTTTATTCTACTCTATTCTCCTTTACTCTTACCTTTAGTAATACTTATATTAATAATATAACTATAGTATTAATAATACTAGTATAGCTAGATTTACCTTTAAATTCCCTTATACTATCTTTTATTAACTTATTTACCCTAATTACTTATAAAAGTATAACTTTTAAATTAATTACTAATTATAGTACCCTTTTATAAGTTAATCTATAATAGCTTATACTTTACTTATAATTAAGTTAAATCTTATAATTCTAACCTATAAAGTAGTATACCTTTAATAAAGGATATTAATATAACTTACCTCTTTATATAAGTTATATTCTATATTAAGATATATTTTAAAATAGACTTTAATAAAGTTTATTATAAGTACTTTAAAGACTTTTAAAGATAGACTATAGAGATATTTTATAGTATTAATAAGGATATTTTAAGAGAACTTAAAAAGATACTATAAGTAAAGTAAATCTATACTAAAACTTATAATCTTCTATATATAACTATACTTATAAATATACTTACTACTTATTTATTCCCTAAAGAACCTAATAAAGTAATATTATTTTTCTAAAATAAAGATAAACTTTATTATAGTAAAATAATTTATAGATCTTATAAAGAGCTCTTAAAGAAGGGTACTATAAATTAACTTATTAATCTCTCTACTAATAGTAGTATTAAAAAGGAAAAAAGTACTATTAAACTACTTAATCCCTTTAATAGTAAGCCTCCTACTCTACCTAATAATAGTAAAAGTACTCCTAAAAACTCTATTAACCTTAAGTAACTTATTAAATAACCTAAAATATATAATATATACTCTATACTCCTACTAGTAAAGATAAAGAACTTAATAATTAATATATAAATAATTATAAACTTTAATAAGTACTATAAAAATAAAAATATATATATTAATAATCTATATAATATACTTAATAATAAGATAAGGTTATTCTTTACTATTTATAAGAATATAAATATTAGCTTATACTAATTTAAAGTAATATTCTTTTATATCTTAAAAGAAAGAGTAAAGACCTATTATATATAATATATTAAGTAAAATAATTTATTTAAAATAATATATTTAAAGATTAAAACTTACTTTAATAACTATATAAATTACTAAGACTACTATATAGACTAAACTATACTAATATTTATTTAACTTTAGTAAAAGTACCCTAATAAAGACTATATATAAGTCTTTTAGCTATTAATTAATAAGTTATCTATTTACTATTAAGCTTTTAGATATTAAACTTATAGTAATTAGCCTATATAAGATAATATACTATATATAATTAAAGGTATACTAAAGTTTACTATAGCTCTATTTAACCTATTATAATTAACTAAGTAGCTTTATTCTAGTCTATATACTTTAATTTAAACTTTAAAAGTTAATAGCTAACTAAATACTAAGCTTTCTCTATAGATAAAGTTAGCTATAATAAGAAATATAAAGATAATAACTAATACTTCTTAAACTATAAATACTATAGTAGCTATAATAGCTATAGATTTAGTAATAACTAAAGCTAAAGTAGCTTTTATAGTAATAGTAACTTCTATAGTAATAGCTTTAATAATAAGCTAAATAACTATAGTATATACTTCCTTAATTATAATAGATATAATAACTATAATAATAGCTATAGAAACTAGTTAAATAGTTATAATAACTACCTAAGTAATAATAGTTTTTAAAATAAATATTATTTTATTTATAATAAAAAGAGCTATTAATTAACTAAGTATATAGCTAAGGAGTATTAATATATATATAATTAATACTTTATAACTTAGTAAAATAAAGATAAATACCTTTTAAATATTAACTTTATAGCTTTTATTATTAATATAGAAGGCCTTTATATTAATAAAGTAGATAATAATAATAATAAAGATTTAATTAATCTTTAAAATAATAAAAATACTTAGTTCTTATAAGATTAAGCCTTTAATTATAAGAATACTATATTCCTAATAGATTAAGTATTCCTTTACTTTATTAATCCTTCCTTTAAAGGAATTATAAAAATAAATATAAACCTAGTATAAGCTTTTATACTTAATAGCTACTATTTCTATTAGAGATTCTAAGAAATTATTCTAAATATAAAAGTAGTTAAATACTCTACTAATAGCTATAACTAATTCCTTACTTTATAAAATATAAACCTATCTATAATACTAAATATATTTTATAATATAGAAATATTTATTAAATTTAGCCTAAAACCTAATATCTTCTTTATTAATATAGTAATTATTTAAATACTAGTTAGTAAAATAGTATTCTATATTATAGAGATACTAACCTCTTTTCTACTCTATATTTAAAATATAATAGTACTAAATATCTTCTTTTAGAATACTACTAGTAAAGTAATATATACTAAAAAGGATAGTTCTAAGCTAATATTCCTAATTATTTAAAAATAGGGATATCTATAGTTTATAATAGAAGATATATAAAGTTAATACTAAATATTCTTTATAATAATTAAACTATAATAGCTTTACTAATAGTTTAAATATCCTTTTTATTAATTAACTCTTTTATCTTCTCTCTAATACTAGTTATTTTATTAAACCTTTTACTTTAAAAGTAATCTTTAAATTCTATTATTATTATTAACTTTATAATTCTCCTCTTAAAAGGTTTAAGTTTAACTTATAAGATAACTATAACTTTAACTATAAAGTTATTATTAATATTATATACCTAATTTTACTTCCTATTTTATATATTATTAATTTAATAACCTCCTTTTAAAGTAAATATTTCCTATCTTCTTTATTTATAAAGGATATATAGAAAGCTTTATAAATAGTATAAATTAATATATATTTAGAACTACTAGACTACTTAGTCTATAATATAGAAACTAACTTTATATCTATAAAATTTAAAAGTACTATATAGATTATAAGTATTACTTATAAATAAGTACTTATAGAAGTATATTAATTAGTTAGTAAAGTTAAATAGTACTATACTCTACTTTAATATATATTTAAAATCTTATATACTAAACTTAAGAACACTTTTAATAAAGAAGTAATACTATAAATAGCTTTTAAAGCTATTAATAATACTATAGAACCTAATAAACTAGTTCTTATACTATTTATCTTTAAAATATACCCTTAGATTATATAGAAATTACTATTAATACTTTTAACTTTAATATAAATAGTAGCTATTTAAAAAATAATAAAGGTACTATAAATACTTATAGTATAATATAAAGTAAATAATATTTTAAATATATAGAATAGCTTAGATATTATAGATATTCTTACTTTTCCTCTTTAGAGTAATATATATATATATAGAGAGAGAAGAAAAGCTAATAAAGTTTATATAAATTAATTACTATTAATAAATATAATATTATACTTAATTTTAAAAATAAACTTATTATATTCTACTCTATATAAATATAAGAGTACTATTATAAACCTTTAAATAATAAAGATAATAGAAATAATAGAACTTTATTAAAACTAGTAGTATAGTTTATACTATTATTAATAAAGATTAATAGTCTAACTAAGCTAATAATAATAATAATACTATAGCTATACTAATATAGATAACTAAAAAATATAAAGAATAAACTAAAGCTAGTAATATACTATACTCTATCTACTCTAATAATAAGTTTTATAATAAAGAAGGAGAAGAAGAACTTTATACTTATATTAAAGCTTTAATATAATAGAGTAATCTATACTCTAAGTAACCTATTTAAGGAATTTAATAATATAGAAATTACTAACCTAATTAAACTTAGTATCTTTATCTTTAAACTATTTAATAAGAAGAAATATAGTAAAATATATATCTTTAATACTTATATAGTTTATAAGATTAAAAATAAGAATATTAAGCCTTTTAAAAAGTTATAAATAATTCTTTAAAGATATAAAGATAAGGAAAAGAAGGGTATTCTTATATAATCTCTAACTATATAATATACTAACTAATATCTTCTACTAATACTAATAGCTATACTAATTATACTTTATAATATAATCTTAAAACTTTATAATATTACTTAAATATACTTTTAATTAAAGTCTAAATTAAAGTATATTATTTTAATATATCTATTACTTAAGCTATAATATAAGTACCCTCCTAGTACTATTATAAAGATTATTAAACTACTCTATAGTATTATTAAATCTAAAGTCTACTAGTTTATAATATACTAAATATATTATATTAAGAATTTATAGATAAAGACTTTTATATATAATCCCTACCTTATAGTTATAGACTCTATATATAAAAAGGATAATTTTAATTTAATAGCTATATAAGTTAATAATACTCTTAACTTTAATACTTCTAAGTTCTCTAAGTTTTTAAAGAAAAAGGTATAGGAATAGAAGTTAAAGTATAAGCTATAGATATAATTTAAAAAGAATATTATATTTAACTTTAATAGCTTTTATATTCTTAAGTAAGGAATAGATATCTATATATACTAAAAGGGCTAAAGTATAAAGATTAAACTTATAGATATTAATATATTTAATTATATATAGAAATATACTAAGTAATAAGCCTATAGAGTATACTTAACTATAGTCTATTAATTAAAAGTAGCCCTTAATCTCTCTATAGTAATATAGATATAGAATCTAATAGATTTAAACTATACTAAGCTAAATAAGTATTTATAATAGTAAGTTAATAATATAAACTATAGAATTTAATTTATATTAATAGATATTATAAAAACTAAGCTTATAGTCTTTATAGATAGCTTCTTTACTAATAATACTAACCTTAGCTTATAAATTAAATTTATAATAGCCTTTCTTATAAAGAAGTTAAATATAGATAATATTTACTAGAAAGCTACTAAAAATATTATCTATTAGTCCTCTATTAAATATAAGAAAGTTATTTAAAGTATATTTACTTTAGAGATCTATAGTATAGTTAATAGATTTAATATAGGTATTATAATATCTACTATAATCTATAAAATTACTAACTATTTAAGACTTCTATAAATTCTATTTATTATTTATACTAATTCCTACTTATTATATAAGTATTTAGTTAAATTAGGTACTACTAAAGAGAAATACCTAATAATTAATATAATAGTACTCTATTAATTATATAAGTAGAGAGAGATTAATAAAATTAGATAGATTAATAGTAATAATAATCCTACTAATATAATAATAAAGATAATATTAAATAAAGTTTTTAAATAACTTATTTCTAATAATAAGTTAAAGCTTTATATTTAAAGATATATAAATTAAAAAGTATTAGTATCTATAGAGTTTTAAGTAAAGATATTACTTAGAGAATTACTTTTAGTAAAGTAGTTACCTTAATAGTATTAAAATAAATAGATCTTTAAGTTAATAAAGTTATTCTATTTAATTAATATTTATAAAATAGTATATACTACTAGTAAAAATAAAAAGTTAGACTAATATAATAACCTTTAAGTACTATATTAAAATAGAACTATCTTAGGCTACTATACCTAACCTTAAATCTCCTTAAGCTTAGGTTTATATTATTAGTTCTAGAGTAAATACTAATATTTAAAAGGTATATTATTAGAAAACCCTTACTTTTAAGTAGTTTTATTTATAGTAAGAACTATAACTACTTTTATAAACTTATAGAAGGTAACTAAGAGAGAAGAGTACTATATTACTATATAAATAACTCTAATACTTTTATACTATTATATAATATCTACTATATAGAAGACTTATAATAAAATACTTAAATTAAATAGCTTTAAAGTAATTCTATACTAGTAGTTAAGTCTTTTCTTTAATTATAGTTAGTTTAATTTAATTTAGTTTAGTTTAATTTAAAGCTTTAAAGAAAGAGATTATTACCTACCTATAATAGTACTATTATAAAGTATAAGTATTATATTTTTTATAAACCTTATATAAAAGAAATATAAATTAATAAGAGGTTAATTAAATTAATAAAAAGTTAATTATATATAAAATATACTATTTAATATTTAATAAGATTTACTTTAGATAAAAAAGATTAGCTTATATATAGACTATACTAGTAAGTACTAATAATAATTCTTACTCTAATATATATCTTTATTTTATAGTATTATAGCTAATTAAATTAGTATACTATATTAAATTAAAAGATAATAAGGGTTTAAGTTTAACTTAACTTTAAAAGAAATAACTTTTTAAAGCTTATCTATTATTTAATAAAAGACTACTAGTATAGGAATAGGGGTAAGTATAATATAATTACTTATAGAGTTATATAACTAATCTATAGGTATATAGTAGAGATCTAGCTTTTTACCTTTTAGGTATAGGCTCTTCCTCCTAATATATTAATTAAGTAATATAACTATAACCTTTATATATATATAAGACCTATATTAATAACCCTCTTCTTATTCTACTCTCTAACTTTCTTTTCCTCCTTAGCTTACTTCTTAATAACTTCTTTCTATTCTTTATTTTCTTTAATAATAAATATAAAGTATAGTATTTTAAAGTTAAATTTTTTAATATATAATAATTATATTTATATTAGTTTAATTTAATAAAATAGCTTTTAAATTTATATAACTAACTTATTTTACTCTTTTATAAATCTTTCTTTATAAAAGTTCTATTTATAAAATAATAAAAAGATAAACTAATATTTTTTATTAGTTACTATAATAGTTATAATTAGTTAAATAGTTAAATATTAATTTAATTAACTTTAATCTTTTTTATTTATATAAATTTAAGTAATATTTTTAAATTTTATAGTTTTTTTTAATTATCTTTTAAATTCTTTTTACTATTATATTTATAACTTTTTATTTATTTTAATAATATAAGTTTTTAATTATTTTAAAAATTATATCTTAAGTTTTAATACTTAACTAATATATTTTTACTTATATTATTATTTAATTCTTATATTACTTTAATTTTTATAGTTTAAATCTTTAACTATTACTTTTTTTTTTTATTTTACTTTTATACTATATAATTATTATAATAGTTTTTTTAAAATAAATAAGGTTAGTTAGTTTATAAATTAAATTTCTATCTTTATTAACTTTTATAATATTATTATTAAATAACTTTATTATTTTATTCTTTTTAGCTATAATAATTATAAGTTTAATAATAATAAATATACTTTTAATATTTTTAATATCTTTTATATAGTTTTAAATAAGTTTATTTAATTATTATTATATAAACTTACTTTTAAACTTATTAGTTATTTTATTAATAGTTCTTCTATCTTTAATTAAATTAATTATTTTATTTTATAATTTATATAAATAAAGATTATTATTATTAATTAATATAATAGTTATAGTAACTTTAAATTTAATAGTTTTAAACTTAATAACTTTAAATTTAATAGCTTTAAACTTAATAACTTTAAACTTAATTAATTTAAATATTATAAGTTTTTAAATATATATTTATTTAAATACTAAAAAGTTTATTAAAAGTATTTTAATAGTTTTTAAATAATAAAATATAACTATAAAGATTATTTAATAAATTATTTATTATATAATAATATTATTTAATTAGTATTTAATTAGCTAATAATACTTTATTTATATAATTAATTAAATAATATAAGTTTATAAAATTAAATAAAACTTATAACTTTTATTATAATATATAATAATATTAATATAAGCTATAATAATACTAATAATATTTATAAAAAGTTAATAAAGATAATAATAATATTTTTTTAATAAAAAAATAAAGGTTAGTAATATAGTTAATAATTAAAGTAGTTAATAATATTAGTATTATTTAGAAAGTTTAAAGTAATATAGTTAAAAATAAAAAGTTAAAGAAATTAAACTATAATTAAAACTTTTTAAATAATTACTTTACTAAAAAAGTATAGTTTTTTAATTAAATCTTTTAATAAAACTTTTAATATATATATAAAGCTTATTATTATTAACTAACTTTTAAAGTATAGTATTTAAAGTTCTTTTAGTTTAAATATTAACTAAGTTATCTTTTTTATTAATTTATTTAACTTCTATAATCTCTTATATTTTATATAATTATTATAATAATATAATATTAATTATAAAATATTTTTCTTTTATTATTCTTAACTTAATTAAATACTTATATAAATTATAAAATTTAATATAAATAACTAAAGGTATATTTAATAATAATAGGTATTTTATAATTATTTAAATAATTAATATTAAAGTAATTTTAATATTTATACTATTTACTATACTATAAATTTTACTAGTTAAAATACTTTTTATAACTTACTTATATTTTATTAATAATTAATATAAAATATTCTTTATTATTATAAACTTTCTATTATTTATATAAGCTTTATTTTTTAAAATAATAATATATTTAAGTTAAAAAGTAAGATTCTTATTATTTATAAAAGAACTATTAATAAATATAAAAATCTTAACTATTTTTAAATTTAATAATATATATTATATACTTTATATAAAATTCTTTATTTACTATAATAATTATTTATTAAAGTATTTATATTATTTAGCTTTTAAATTTTAAACTTATATAGCTATTAAAAAATTATAAAAAGCTTTTAATTAGTAAATAAAAGTAATATAAGCTTTATATACTTTTTAATTTAAATATTATTAAATAATATTATTTACTCTTATATTAATAATTATAAGCTTTATACCTTATTCTTTCTATTATATTATAATTATTCTAATTTTATTTATTAGTAAATAAATATTATTAAAGTTTATAAGTTTTTTAAATATAAGCTTTATTTTTAGCTTTACCTTTAGCTTAACTTTTTTAAATTCCGTTTCTTTCTTTAATATAAACTTTAAAGTATTTAAAATTAAAGTATTATTTATTTATAATATAATAATCCTAAGGGGCTTTATAAGCTTTATAATAAAAAATATAAATTATATAGTAAATAGTTTATATTTAATTTCTTTTAATAGTATCGTTAATAAATATTAAACTAATAAATATTAAATTTTAAAATACTATATAAAGGTTTTATAACTTAAATAATTATTTTTTTAAAATACTTATTTTATAGTTTTAATAGTAATTCTATAAAAATAATTCTTTATAACTCTAATTTTAACTAAAGATAGGTTTATATAATATTTTAAAGTATTAAATATATATTATAATAGTATATTAGTACTATAGTAATTATAAGTATTATTCTTTAACTTATTTATTAAATTATTAATAAATAAGTAAAAATTAAATCTTTTTTACTATTATTATAGCTTTATATAATAAGTTATAACTTTTTAAATAATATTATAATCTTACCTTTTACTTTATAAATTATATAGAATTTAAATAAATAGTATCTTCTATACTTCTTTTATAACTATTATTTAAACTTAAATACTTTTTTTATAATTAACTTATTAACTTTTATTTTATCTAATTCTTTAAAAAGTAAGTAAGGTATTATAATCTTTCTATCTTATTTTAACTTTAAAATTAAAGTATAGTTATTCTTTTCCTTTTTTAAAATATAAGTAACTATAATATAGTCTTTTACTTTTAATAATAATAGTTATTTAAAATTTAATACTTATAAATTTAAAGTTAGTTCTTTTAATAATATAACTTTTTTATTTTTATAGTATTATTAAATAACTATTAATTTAAATATTACTATTTTATTTAATATATCTAATATAATATTATAGTTATTAATTATAATTATTTTATAAAATCTTATTTACTTTTCTTTTTCTTATTATATATAAGTATTATATTATAGTAGGAATATTATATTTATAATAAGTTTACTTTTTATATTTAATATATTTTAGATTTATTATTTTACTATAATTTTATATAATATCTTTATAGCTTTTAAAATAACTTTTATTTATTTCTAAGTTAATTATAATAATAAAGAAGTATATAATATTTATAAGTATATATTAAAAATAAAAAGTATAAGTATTAGATTATTTAGTTTAATAGTATTATTTATAATTTTAATAGCTATTTATAGAATTACTTTATTATTTATATTATTATATAATTTTATATATAAAATCTTATATATTTATTATAAAAAGTAGTAATATTTTTTAACTTTTTTAATAAACTAATATACTTTTATTAATATTTATTTATATATAATTATTATTATTTATACTTTTATATAAAACTTTAATAATATAAAGTTTAAACTAATATTATAAGTTATAATATTTAATAGTTTTTAATATATATTAATTTAAAAATTATATAATATTTATTATATTATTTTAAAACTTATAGATTTTAAAAACTAAGTATTTTA
>JUJX01000436.1:14623-25091 GCA_000800745.1 Diaporthe longicolla
TAAAAACTAAGTATTTTAAAAAGCTATAGCTTAGTTTATAATATAAAGTATTAATATTTATTTAAATATATTATATTAACTAATATCTTATAATTAAAGTTATAATTATTATATAATATAAAATTAAATTATTTTAATATTAATTTATTTATTTAATATTAATAATAAAGTTTTTTAATTTTTACTATCTTTTATTTATTAATATTAGAATATCTAGTATTTTTAAATATTTAATATAGTTAGTTTATTAATAAGTATTTAAATTAATAATATAACTTTTTTATTTTTACTTTTAAAAGAAAATATATAATACTTATAGTTTTATTAAAGAAGAATTATAAGTATTTTTATTTTTTTAATATTAGAATAAAAGTTATATTATTAATATAAATTATTTTATTTATAATATTATTATAGTATACTTTAAGTTAATTTATATTAATTAGGTAAAGTAGAAAAAAGGTATATATATTAATAATATAAAACTTAATTTATTTAAATAATTAATATATTAATTATTATAGTTTTAAATAATTTAATTATTATTTTATTATTAAATTTAACTTTAATAATAAATATAAAACTTATATTTATTTTATATAATTAGTTTTCTTATTATAATATAAAGTATTATTTATATTTAATTATAAAAACTATTAATACTTTAATATTTAATAAGATTTTTTAAAAATAAATTTAATTATATTAGTTTATTAAAATAAACTAACTAATTATAATAATTATTTTTATTTTAAAAATATTATAGCTTATTAATTAGTAAATAAATAATTTATTTATTAAAAAGTTAGTATTTACTTTTAATACTTAAATTACTTTAATAAAGATTCTTATAAAATATACTTTAACTATATAATTCTTATTAAAGTTATCTTTAATTTTATTATTATCTTTATATTTATAAAACTTCTCTTTTTTATTATTTAATTTATAACTTTTAAATTTATTTAGAAAGTAAGTAAAGTTTACTTTATAATTATTATATTTATATTAAGTTATATAGTTTACTTTTATTAAATAGTATTTTTTAATAGAGTATTTAATTAACTAAAAAACTTCCTTTTTATAAATAAAGTATTTCTTTTTCTATAAATACCCTTTCTTAAGCTACTTCTTAAATCCTTTATATTTATTATTAAAGCTTAAGTATTTAAAACCTCTTCTATACCTTTAGTTCTTATACTAAAATCCTTATAATAATTATCCTCCTTTTCTAAACTAACTATTATAATAATAGTTAATATAGTATTAATCTTAAGTATTATTTATTATATTTATTAATATAATTTAGTTTATTCTAATATAATTTAATTAAGTTTCTATTATAAACTTTAAATTTAAAAATAACTTTTTATATAGTTATATAAGTTTAAAGAAAGTTATTTTTAGCTTTAATACTCTTTAATATACTATAATTACTATTATTTATAAATTATTTTCTTTAGTATAAATTAATTTTAAAGTATATTAATATAATTAAAGTTTATTAAATATTATTTAAAAAACTTTATATAAGTTTTTATTTAAATTCTATATTTTTATTTTTATAAATATTATAATTATTTAGTTAATATAATAATATTAGTAATTAAAGTTAGTATTAAAATATATTTTAATCTTAAAGTATATTATTATAAATATATTAATTTTATTTATAAAATAAAAATAATATATTTTAGTTTAATCTTTAAATATATAAAAGAATATTATATAAAATTAATTTAATTAAATTTTAATATAAAAATAAATATTAAAAAATATTTTTATTTTATTATTTAATAAGTTCTATAAATCCTTAATATACTTTTATAAATAATTAAATATTTTAATAAATTATATAATCTTTATTAAATTAAATTATTTATTTATAATATATTATAAAAGAAGAGATTTATATAGATTATATTTAATTTATAAAGTTTATATTAATAGCTTTAAAAGAATTTATAGTTATATTAAATATAGTATATAATATTAATATAAGCTTTATCTTTATTTATTAAAAAGTAATTCTACTTTAAATAAGTTTTTAATTAATAGTATTACTTACTTTAGTATATTTAATAATAATTATATAAGCTTACTTTATAAATTATTTAATAAGTTTTTAGATAAATTCTTTTTTAGTTATTCTAGTAAGTTTCTAGATAGGTTCCTTTTTAGTTCTTCTAATAATAAAGTATATTCCTTTTTTAAAAGGTTTAAAAAGTCTAGTAGGTTTTATAGCTAAGCTAGGTTTTATATTAATAGCTAATAATAATAGTTATTTATAAAAGATTTTATAATTAGTTAAATATTATAAAGCTTATTATTATTTTATTATAATCTATTTTTTAATTCTTTTTAATATTTATAGTTAAAGTATTATAGGTTAATTATTCTATTTAATATATAAGTTTTATATTTATAAAATTATTTTTAATACTTTTAATATAATATTAATAGCTTTTTAAATATTCCTACTATTTATTTAATATAATCTTCTTAGTAAATAATAAAAAAGTTATTATTTATAAAGTTTTACTAAGTATAATTAAATAGTATACTTATAAGAAATATAATTATATATATTATAGTAGTATTATTTTTTAAAGGAGTAAACTATAAGTTTAGTTTAATATATTTTTAATAGATAATATTAAATAGTATTTAGTTAAATAAGTTATTAATTAAATATCTATTAATAAAGTTTTATTTATTAATATCTTTTACTTTACTTATATTAGCTATTTTATAAATATTATTTTTAATAATATAATTTATATAATAAAGATTATTAAATATTTAATATAGATAAATAGTAGTATTAATAATAAATAAGGAGTAGAGTAAGTTTTAATATTAATAAAAAGTAAGTAGGTAGTTTAATAAAAAGTTAATAAATAATAACTAATAGTTATTAGGAGGAAAATTAAGGAAAGATACTAATAGAGAGTAGTTAGTAGAGTTAAAAGTTTTTTATTTTTAAAGTTAAATAAGTACTACTCCTTTCTAAGTTATAAAAAGTATTTAATAGTACTATAATTATATAAGTACTATAATTATTATATATCTCTAATACTAAGTTTATTAGCTATATTAATACTTTAAAGTTTAATTATTTATTAAATATACTATTAGGTTAAAAATAAGTTAAATTTAATTATTCTAAGTATAAGAATTATAGTTATAGCTTATATATAATAAATATAAACTTTTTAATAAATAGTAAATATATAATAACTATAAGGAATACTATTTTATTAAAAAGCCTTTATAAGATTTATATAAGAGTTTATTTTTAAAAGGTTTTATAGATATAGGTATTATTATAAAGTATATAGTTATTAAAGAGGATATAAGGTTAGGGAAATCTTTAATAACTTACCTTTTCTATCTTATTAATCTATAGTATCTAACTACTAATTAGTATTAGTAGGTATATTTATATATATAAATAGGTAGTAAATAGATAGTGTATTTATTATTATTTAGTTCTAAGTCTACTAGCTTAACGCTAGTAGGTAAGAACTAAATATATATACCCCTGTTGTGAGGGTTGTACTTACTAATAGTTACCACCTCTATAGGTTAATGAAGTCGACATCTCTCCGCAGGAGGCTATCAGCATATACTCCGAGAAAGTCGCGGGTTGGGACTCTGCAGAGATCGAGATGACCACTAACGAGACGTACGGGCAGGCCGGTGTGGTGTGCTACACGCCCGAGGAGTTTTTCGCGAGCGAACAAGGCAGGGCCATGGCGCCGGAGCCGCTTTGGAGCGCAAGAAGAGTGGCCGCGCCGCGCAAGGCGTGGCCGGAAAGCAGCAGCAACGTCCACGGCTTCAAACCTCTCGCAGGCGTCAGGGTCATCGATTTCCCCCCCGTCATCGCGGCCCCAGTGGTGTCCAAGATGCTCAGCCTCTTCGGCGCCGACGTCCTCCGAGTTTCGTGTAACAGACTGCCAGAGTACCCTTCCACGATGCCAGATCTGCAGACCGGAAAGAGGGACGCAAACATCGACCTCAAGACCGAGGAGGGGAAGAAGACCTTCGCGGAGCTTGTGGGAGGTGCGGATATCCTCGTTGATGGGTATCGCCCTGGAGCTCTGAATAGGCTCGGGTTTGACGCTTAGAACCTGCGCAAGATCAACCCGAGTCTAATTTACATGTGAGAGAACTGCTACGGTTTCAAAGGACCTCTCGCACATCGATCTGGCTGGCAACAAATAAGCGACTGCTTGGTCGGTGTGTCGTATCTCCAGGGCAAGTTTCTTGGCCTCGATGAAGCAGTTGTGCCGCTTCTGCGTAAGTTCAATCGTTTCTCTGCTTCCGGTTATTCTAAATGAGTCTGCTTACCACGTTGTGCAAGCGAACTCTGACTACCAAACGGGCTTGGTCGGGGCTATAGCGGCCATTCAGGCCTTGCTGGTGCGCACCAAGGAGGACGTCACCTTCGACATCGATATCAGTCTGACCCAGTACAACATCTGGTACTACCAGCTTGGGCTTCATTCGGAGGAGCAACAGCGGAGACTCCGTGCCAGGGATCCAGAGTTCAACCCGCGTCACTACGACGACATGCCTACTCTGGTGGGGAAGACGAACGAGTCCTTGCAGAAGATCCGTCCCGACCTTTCCACGCATCCCGAATACTTCGTAAGTAGCTCCTAGATACAAACCCTACCCTTTCAAGAACACACCGGTGTATACCCCATTCTTAATCTATACAACAAAGACTTCGGGGGCCGCAAATTTAAAATCAGGCTAGAGCCACCTTGTAGCCTAGTATTTGCTTTACTAGTAGTAAGCTACTCTTTAAATTCTTTGACTGCTGACTCCAAATGCTGTAGTGGGATATGAGCGGAGAGGGATACGGTCTTGACGAGAATATCAGGGTCTTAGCGCCTGCATTCAAGTTTGAATTGACAATCCTTGGCTGGGATGTACCGACAGGGCAGAGAGGGAGGTCAAAGCCTGGATGGGTTTTTTGAAGCTTGTATTCATATCAGCTTGAACCACTTACATCGTTCTCGCGATTTGCGTTATCAGCACACACTCCAACAATGGTACCGCCCGTGTCTTTTGCGGCTTGCTTCAAAAGCCTTATCACGTCACACTTCGCGGTCTAATCGACAAGTGTGAGATGACCTTCTCCCAGGAAGGAGTCGGATTCCCAGGGAACCCCCCACAAGTCCAACATTGATTGATCCCACGTCACAGCACCTGTATCATATAAGCGCACGTTTGGATCTCCGTTGAGATTTGACTGTGTTTCCAGGCCAGAAGGGGCTGACACGGCTTGCTTTGCAGCTCTGAAAGGCGCCCCAGGACCGACTGCAAACACTTCGTGGTCAGCCCCAGTGACGTGCGATGCCACGAAGTTCCGTGGAGGGTCACTCTGGTCACCTGTTGACGACCCATGGCCGGCAGATGTCACAATCCGCCTGGCAGTATTGTACACATCGTAACACACCGCTCGAACAGGTCGAAGATACGATTCGGGATCCTTACGTTCAAGGGAGGCAAGACGTTCAAGAACCCCGGAAACGAGGTCAAGATCTTAGGCATCTGAAGCTTCAGGTTGGCGCAATACATACAGGGAGAGGACAAGGATGGCGGTTATGTTCACCGGGATTACATTCCCAACAGCAACGGGTCAGTCGCCACCGTGTGTATTCGAAACATTGTCTGGCTTACCAGTGAAAGCTTCTGCAAGTATCCGATACCACCGAGGTCATCCACAGGATGGACCTCGCAGCATCCACAGAACATTGTATCGACGGGAAGCTGCTTGTCGGAAGAGAACCCTCCCCCACATCTCGGGATCTCCATTCCAAGTCGCTTTGGGCCCGGTGAACCAGGATAACGCAGTGGCAGTATGTGTAGTTGAGGCGAAGAATGGCCGGATGCCTGGCGTGCTCGGGGCGGGATTTCAGATCCAATAGAGGAGCGAATGTTTGTTGCCAGTGCGCCAAGTCGTCAGCAAGTGTTCCCGTCGCATCAACGATTGATCGTGAGTCAATTCTTCGCGTAGGTACATCTTGGAGTAAAGCCTGGCTTGCACAACGGCAAGCCTTGAGATCGCGCAAAAGACATTTGGCGTGACATCTGACGTGGTGCGTGTGCTGAACTCAAGTTGCATCAAAGGGTCTGGCAGATCCACCTGGAAATCCCCGAAATCCTGCGCGGGAGGCCTTCCAGTCCGCAGGCTCAGCTCGCGATCGAGCGAGAATGCAAACCAGAACACGTTCGCCCGCGTTGCCCTTTCGACGGGACTGAGCGACGAGCCGCACTCCTTTCTGTGCAGCCCAATGGAGTGCGCAAGCCGGATTGCGTTCGCGACTAGCATGAAGCTCGGCTGGGGTTCGGAGTCCCTAGGAAGAACCAGGCGAGCGCCAAAAGGGCTTGCACCGACATAAGTTGCGTGGCCCGCATGAGGACGTCCAGGACTGTGTCGAGTGCGTTGACTGCATAGCCTCAGGCCGCCTCGAGATCAACAGACTCGCCTTCCTCGGCCCGTCGACGCTGAGAGATTGCCAGGATAGCGTTAATCGACGTCCACCATGCCGGGCCGCCGTCGAAGTCGCCGCAATACTGTTTGCTGAGCATGGACATGAAGGCAGGTGGGTGGAATAGGGGCAGCGCCATGTGTTCCTCCTCGAAAAAGGCCCGAACCAGCGAGAAGGCCTCCGCCCAGCGGGGCAAACTGCAATGGACCCTTCGTTGAAAGACGGTTTGGAGCTTGAGGTGAGTCCAGAGAGACCACGGTCCAGCTCTCGAGTTCGGCTCCTCAGCCGTTATCCTTGGCTGTGATTGTTGCCCTCGGAGTAGCGCGATTGCCGATGACGAGCCTAGTCCAAGTAATAAGCCTGGGGTCTGAGTTGTAAAGACTTGTCTAAGTCTATGAGTGATGAGATGCCTACCGAAATAACGCAAGTCTTTACTTCCACCTAGTAAAGAATCACGTCCTACGATGGGTCGTTAGAGAATCAACCCCACGGCTCATTGGTCAAAGGAGTGCTATGACAGGACGTTCCTAGAGCTGACATCTGGAAGTTCGTCCGCAAACACTCTCTTGCGATTCGGATTAACTAAGGGAAGCGACACTGGAACCTCCCAAGATTGACCTGGGATTGGGTTGAGGCGCAGTGATCTGAATTTGCGATGGATTTGACACCCTTACGCCCGTCTCTGAAGCGATCATATCATTGTGCGAATTGTGCCGACTCCCGATGACTCATATGACGGAGTCGTCTTTGGCGTGTTGGTGGTTTCGATACATCAGCATAGTTGCAAGCCACAGATAGATCTTGACATCTGCCGCAGACAGACCTAATGCCGTCGCATTTTACTTTCTTGAAGGCTTCAGCCACACTATATTCATCCTTTCAACTATCTATCTATCTACTCAGTCACTCATTTCTTCCCCCTAGAGCCTATATATAAATATTTTAACCTCTTTATATATATCCTAGTTCTTCTTTTATAAGTTTATTCTAATCTCTCTTTATTTACTTATAAATTTCTTTTAATACTTTTTTTAAAAAGTTTAAAAGTTTATTATAAAAGTTTTAAAATTAAGTTATTTTAGATTATTCTTATATTTTAACTTTTTTTAAAGTTAATAGTTATATATTAAAATAAAAGTTATTATATTTATTTAATAAATCTTTCTATATATTAATAATAGATATTATAAGAGGGGAAATAGAGATAAAGTAGTTATCTTTAATATATTAATTTAAGATAACTTAATATTATTTTTTATATAAGAAGGAAGGTTTAAAAGCTTTATAAAGGGAAGGTTTAGTTTTTAAAGAGTATAAGTAAATAAGTTATAGTAGATAATTAAGTAATGAATTATAATAATTAAAGCTTCCTAAGTTTTATAAACTAAAGGGTTAAAAGGTTTATATTTAAAATATATAATAAAGTAGTAGTTAAGTAATATTCTAAATAGTATAATAATTACTAACTAATAAAAGCTATTTAAAAAGAATACTTAAATTAATTATTAAAGAGCTATTTTATTTTAATATTATTTACTAGTAATAAATATATCTATATAGTTTAATTCTTTAACCTAGCTTACTATTAGCTTACTTAGCTTACTATACTTTTTTAATAATTTAAAGTAATCTATAATATTAGCTTACTAAGCTTATTATTAAAATCTAGTAATTTTTAATAATCTAATTTAAATAAGTTACTTATATAACTATAGCTAAGTTTTTTATATTATTTAGCTAGTTAGTATACTAACTTTTAATAGAGTTTTATTTTAAATAAAACTAACTATTATTCCTATTTCTATTAAAGTTATAATATTATTTCCCTCCTTTATACTTCTTTATCTTTAAAGATTTTTAATAAGTTTCTTTTTCTATATTATTTATTTAACTTTATTTTCTATTTTTTTATAGTAACTTTCTTTATACTAATAATATATTAGAATATATTTCTAAGCTTTATACTTTATATAAAATAAAATAATATTAAATACTTATTTTATTAATTAATAAAATAAGTTTTAAAGTTATACTATACTTTATATATAGTAAATAAAAGTAGTCTTATAAAATAATTAAAGGTTATTCTTATTATATAACTTATATTTATTATAGTTAATCTTATAATAGTTTTAGTTTATCTTTAAATTCTAGTTTATACTTTCTTTATATTTTTTATTTATTTTTAACTAACTTTAATAGTATAATACTTTATAAATAAAAAATATTATATTAAATAGAAAGAAGAAGCTATTAAAGGTAAACTAATACTAGCTTAAAAATAACTATAAGTTACTTAAAACTCTTTATTTTAATATTAATAAAAGTTAAATAAAAAGTTAGTTTATTTAAAGTATTTAAAATAGTAGTATTATAAAGTAGTTTTTTAAAGTTAAAATATAATCTATTAAAGATTTTAATTTTTAAATAAATTAAAAGTTATAAAAAGAATAGAAAGGGTTAAGATTAATTATTTTATAATTAAAGTATCTAAGTTTACTTTATTAGTTTATATTAATAAAGCTTTTAAAGTAATTAATTAAAGTTCTATAATAAAAAGTATTAATATAGATCTTTCTTTATAGTTATTTACTAATATTTCTAAAGTATTTATTAGTAGTTTATTAGGTTTTTAAAAAGTTCTTATATATTATTTTTATTATTATAGCTTTTTTATTTAACTAAATATTTAATATTAATATTATATATTTTAAAATTTAAAATTCTTTTAACTTTCTATTCTTTTTTATTATTATTAAATTTAACTTATATTTTAAATTATATATTAATTAATATTAGTTTTAAAAATAATATATAAGAAACTAGATAAATTTATATTTTTATTAATAGTAAAAGTTTAAAGTTAATATTTAAAAGTTTTTTTAAAATTTAAAATAATTTAAATTTTTTATAATTTAGTTTATTATTAGATTATTTAGTTTTAATATTTTTATAAAGTAAATAAACTTTACTTTTTTTCTTTAAAGTTAATTTCTTTAACCTTTTTTTATTAATATAGGTTATTATTTATTCTTATATAAAATATAGTTCTTACTAAAACTCTTTTTATAAATTTTAAATCTTAGTTATTTATTTTATTATTAATTATACTTTTTAACTAAAGATTAGTTTTTTATAAACTTTTAGTTTATAGTTATAATTAATATAGAAAAGTAATATTTTTATTATTTTTATATTAATACTATTATAAGTAAATTATATTATAAATAGTAACTATATTTAATTATTTTATTTATAGTTAATATAACTATAAAAATATTATTTTAAAATTTAATTTAATCTTTTAATTTATTTATTTATTAAAAAGTAAAAAGCTATTAAAAGCTTTAATTTTAAACTAAATTATTTAATAAATAATTATTAAAGGTTTAAAGTAAATATAATTCTTTTATTTAAAATAATTTCTTATAATATTTTATAATTACTAATAATTATTTATAAGAAAATATATATAAGTTTATCTATATTATTAGCTTCTTTATAAAAGATTAAGTATATATATTTTATAAACTTATTTATAATAATTAAAATATTATTATAATTTACTTTTATTATAAGTTTTTTTAAGTTTAATAATTTAATAATAAAATTAAAGTTAATTAATTATTATAATTTATTAAATATTAGTAAAAATTATAATAAACTATAGAGTTTATATTTAATAGTTTTACTTTTATAATATATATTATAATTTTAAATAATTATTTAAACTTTTNAGCTATTTCTTTTAATAATATATACTTTTATTTTTTATTAGTTATTCTTTAAACTTATTAAATAACTTTTAATAAACTATTTTAAATTTAATTTTTTATTTTAAATTAACTTTAATATAAAATATTACTATTAATTATTAATATTTTTAGTTTTATAGTTTAAACTTAGTATATATTTAGTAATTATATTATAAATATTATTATTATATTATTAGATTATATATA
>JUJX01000437.1:8002-24936 GCA_000800745.1 Diaporthe longicolla
AAAGTTTTAAACTATTTATTATATATAATAAATAAATAAATAAAAAAAAGGAAGAAAGGAAAGAAAAGTAAAATAGTTAACTAAGTTATAAAAGCTTTTATTAAAAACGAATAAATTATATAGTTATTAATAATAAATAGTTTATTAAATTATAAATATTATTTATTATAAGATAAGTTTTTATAAATATTTAATTTTAAAAATATTTACTATATACTTTTTAATATTATAAATAATAATATAAATTATCTTTTAAGAATTTAAAATATAATATTATAACTTATAATTACTTTTTTTTAAATACTATATAATACTTAGTATTATTATAATTATTAAATTTAGTTTTAAAAATATTAATTATTATAATTATAAAAGTTATTTTTTATTTTTAATAAGTATAGATATAAATATTAAAAAGAAAACTCTTTAAACTCTCTTATTTATAATACTTATAACTTATAATACTTCTATTTATTTTATACTTTATAGGGTATATAAATATTTTTTAATATATATTTTATAAAATATAGTATTATTTAAAGTTAAAGAAGTTACTTATAATAAGAGTAATATTACTAGCTAGTTACCTTACCTACTTAGTTAAAAAAATCTTAATAACTAATCTATATATTAATTATTCCTAGTAATATATAAAACTTAGTATTATTACTACCCCTTTTAAAGCTTTCTATAAAGCTCTAAGTATTTAAAAAAAGTATAAGGTTTTATTAAAAGCTTAAAAATTAAATAGTATAAAAGGGTATATTCTTTATAACTTAGTTTAATAATAAGCTATAGGTTAGATTAATTTTAAAGCTATTTATTAAATAAAAGCTTTTATAGCCTTTAATCCTTTATAAATACTTATTAGCTAAGAAGCCTAACTAAGACTTAAATAATTTTTAAATAAAAAGGCTTAAACCCTTACCTTTAGTTAGATTAATTATTACTATAAAGGTAATACTACTAGCTAGTCGCCTTACCTACCTAGCTAAAAGACCTTAATAATTAATCTATATATTAATTATTCCTAGTAGTATATTAAACCTAGTACTATTACTTTACTCTTTTTTTAATACTATAAAATATCTTTATAATATTAATTATAACTTCTTTTAAAATATATATTTAAATATTTTTCTAGCTATTTAACTAATCTTTATATAAGATTTAGATTTAGACTAATCCTTATATAAGAAATATTTTATTAGATTATATAATAATAGAGAAAGCTCTACTTATTATTACCCTTCCGCTTTGCTCTAGGATAACGCCTCGCTATGCTTAATGATACTCTTTGAGACCCTTAAAATCACGTTTTCACCGGTAAGACACTGCAGTCTCTGGCGAGGATTTCGGATGCGAAAATGAGCGTGCGATTCATAGACGGATCAGAGGATCAGGGGTCAATCGTCGTCGGAGCAGATGGCGTATATAGCAAGGTCAGAGAATGCATTATTCAGCACGCACCGAAGCACGTCTTCAAAAACGATCCATACAAGATTTCGTTCAGAGCTTTGTATGGCGTTGGACCGCTTCCTAAAGAGATGGATCCTGGTGTCGTTCGGGAGATTCCTCACCAGGGATGGTGGTTTCAAATAATCTCCCAGCCTCAACGAGTTTTCTGGATGCTTTACCAGGCCTTGGACCGCCCAGTGGGGCGACCAACTTTCTATGAGAACAAGAGGCGGAAGCCTTGGCTAAAGAATATGAAGACTTCCCTGTTGGAGAAGGCTTCATCTTCAAACAGCTCAGGGCTTCAAAGACATTTGAGAAGCTTGCTGTGCTAGAGGAGGGCGTCGCGACGAAATGGTATTGGAAGAGAGTGGTTCTCATTGGAGACGCCGTGCACAAAGTGGTAACTCATTATGCATCTCCGGGGATCTTCATTTACAAATTGACTGACGTTCAAGCAGACGCCGAATCAAGCACACGGCGCCAATATCGGACTTGAATCGGCCGCATGCCTCGTCAATCGTCTGCGGTCTCTCTTAAGCCTCAATCACGATCCAACTGAAATGGAGCTCGAGCAGATGTTTCGCGCATTTCAGCAAGATCGAGCACCTGCGGCGATGGCCTATGTCAAACAGACCTCATTTCATCTACGTGCGATGGCAGGAGCCGGGCTGACTCCATGGCAAAGGTTTCAATCACGATATCTCTTCCCAAAATTGGGTGCGCGGTGGATTCTTGACCACCACATCTCCCCTCTGCAAGCTCAAGGGGTGAAACTCGATTTCATTGGGTTTCCCAATGTCCAACAAGACATACGATTTCCATACAAGGATACTGTGCAACTAAGTCAGGCTGGTCAACTTGCCCGTAGAAAACCATAGAGTACGGAGTACTGGTCAATCGCATTACTGCATTATGACTGTTCGCATGAGGGCTAAGGAGGTTGCACTCTTAATCCGTACTTAGGTATACATCCCGAAGGCGCACGGTCCCTTCAAACAGTGGTGAACGCTCAAAGACCCAGCGTTGCAAGAGCAATACACATGAGGGCTAAACGAAGCATTCAGCTAACCAAAAGTGTCGCCTCCTCCATCTAGGAATTCTTGTTCATCCGTCGTCATTTGCCTTCCAAGCGGTCCGTTGCGATGCGGATATCTCCCGAACCTGTCGATGATATCCTTGTGCTTGATCTCAAACTCCAGCTGGCTCTCACAAAGCTTTACAGCAGCATCTCTCTTGGATGCAATGATGGTCTTGGATTGTTGCAGCTCTTGATTGTGCTCGTCTGCGCCATTCCCCACATCCTCCTGAATGTTGGCGACGTTCTTAACGTCATTCACCATGCTTTCAACCAATTTGACAGCTTTCTGGTGCATCGCGCGGTCTTCGGAGTGCATGAAGGGCATAGTGAACCACATCCTATGCCCGATGCGATATCTCACGAGCGGCTGTCTGTGCGCGCCAGCCCCAGTGGCAGCTTGAGCGATGTGCTGTGCTATGGGGTCGAAAACAGTGAAGACCTTCCTGGACTCCTCTCCACGGTAGATATTTCGCGGCATTTGATCGAAAAGGACGATGAGCTGAATCCAGTCTAGAGGGCCACTTGGCTGGACTGCATCGAGTATGGCCTCTCCCGTGACATTCAGAGACTTGATCTGATCAAGTGTTTGGCGAAACTTGGCCCTGAGAATTGTGTCAGTAAGTCCTGGGCACCGGGGCCCATCAGACCTCATGCTAGCCATGGAAAAGCCAAGTTAGTACTCACGAGCATATTTGGTCAAATGCTTCGTTTTTCCGAAACCAATGCATCATGGTGTCTTGAGAAGGGACAACCAAGTCTTGGTCATCCACGGCGTGCTGGAACCAAAGCGTGCTCAGCTCTTCCAGCAGATTATGTGGCAGAAGAGCTTGCAATTGCTCAGACTGCCCATTTCCAACCATCGTGCCAGAGGACGCAGATCTCCGCTGTCCTGTACGGCTGCTCGTCCAACGAAATCCAGGTGGGACCTGAAAATTTGACTCGATCGAGACAGGGGACGCGGGAGTCAACCAGTTACGATTTAAGGGAGCGCGACTGAAACGCGCGACAGTGGAATATCGATGGCTAATTAGGGTAGGCGGATTTGAATTGCCTAGGGATAGAATTCGGTATGGCTTAATGAGCCTTTCGCCAGAGCGACGCAGCGTGAGGGTAGACATGAGGGCTGAAGCTTGAAAGTGAGTGATATCAGTCAAATGAGGTCACCCCTTGAGAACAAAGGGCGACAGGGCATTGCCCAGGGGGGTTCTTGGGGGTGTTGCGTTCTTGACTCGGGCGGCTTCAGCACTAACGGCGATGCAGCATAGCGTCGGACGACGGAGACGGAGTCCCCCTTTGCTGACAAAAGGACTCTCTTCTCGGACCGAGATCATCACCTGAGCAGTAAGAGAGTTTACTCGCTTTGTCAGGCCTTGGCCGAATTTACTCATGTCCTTCTCGCTCCATAGTACCAGACGAATGGAAATAATGCTACAATCCTATGCAGTCAACAGGTATCTGAATGGCATCGAGACTACCCGTGTCACTGCTCAGCCTCCTTCCGGTGTTCAAAAAAAGAAAAGGAAAAGAAAAAAAAAGAGGACAACGCACGATAATGCTCGAGCTCTTGTCTTTCAAAGAGGGTCATACTTTAATGACTTCTGACAACTCCAGTCGAAACAATTCAATACTAAGTTGCAAGATTTTGTTGGCATCATTGTACTGATCAGATGGGGCAGTCGATGAGGTCCCAAAGGCTGACGGTCTTGTGATCGTGCTCGACCTTGGCCTTCTCAGATTCCACTCGAGCGTCCTTCTCATCACCATTCTTCTCAGAAGGCTCTTTCGTTGCCCGGTCTTCCTCAGCCTATTGGGACGCACCCAGACTCCTCCGCGATATGCGATCCTTTCGGTAACCGCGAGGATTCTCCATCCACTTGTCCATCTGCAACAGGGCTCGCCCAGGCTCGACCACCCTTCATTCTAGTAAAGGAGAGAGGTTAAGAAAATAGGGAAAGAGCAGCACTTTGAAGCCAGTGGTTGAAGATTTTAGACCATGCCAGGCACCAGCACGTTCAAGTTGTGCTCATCACATGCACTGATCCTTCAAGGTTGGTAAGATGGGACAACATGGTACGAAGACGCCTCAATGACAACACCAAAAGCAATAGCTGACTCTTCCGATGCCTTGGCTGGTTAGCACAAACTTACATGTGTCAAATGAACAATGAACATTGAGGCTCATCATTATTTTGGTTTTCTCTACAAGAGTGTCACCAGTTGGCAACCACTAAAGATGATGGAAGCTAACCCCTGTGCTGCATGATCGCTGAGGTAGCCAGGAGGGGGGTGGGGACGGTATTATCTTTATCTAGCTCAAAAGCAAATCACATTTGGCTTGTAGTTGATGCTCAGCAAAATTCTCCAGATTTCCTCACATGGCACAGCCTGCTAAGAGAAGAAAATCTAACAGATAACCCCCCTACCGAATTAGTACCTGTTCGTCGATTTCCTTTAGCATAGCTTCCTCTAGAATAACTTTCCTAGGTGGCGAACTATGGGCCTCCTACATGGAACTCCCTCGTGGAAAAGTCCCAGTGGAATTATTTCCTGGCGGAAAAAAAAGAGGGGTGGAATGGCATTTTACAGGATACTTGTATGCGAGGTAGACTTCCATCATAGGGGGCGCTGTAGCAATACTTTGGCATTTTACGAGGTTGGCTGCGTTACTGTAATTGGCATTTGTGGCGGGATTTGCAAGTTTACAAGGGGTGGATCACCTCACTGCGGGTGGTGCTGCCAAGATCGATGTGGGGGAGGCGCCACTGTCCAGATGCTTGACCCACTACGTGCCTGCAGCTCGCAGCCGCCCTGCATTCTCTCTTGACAACAGCTCCAGAGGGTGCGCAAACGAGCCTTCGAACCCCGACCCGTAACAGATCAGGGCAATTCAGTGCATTTGAGACCCGTCGCCTGCACTCCTCCACTGATTTTCCAATCGGAACCAAGCCAGCAACATCGCCAATGGAGGAGGGGTTCCACAAGCTCCCGTTGGAGCTTCGTGAGGCCATCTGGAAAGAAAGCTTACCAGACCCAGCCGCGCCGGAGGTCTACTTCTATAATCGCGGCGATTTTGGACCAGACTCAACGGCAGGCAGAGATGGTGATTCATCGAGAACTGCCAGGTTCAAGGTGGTTGTCGACTATCCAGTCATTCTGCATGTGAATCACGAGTCTCGTTGCTTTGCTCTGAAGCGTGGCTTCTCGTTCCAATGGTTCCGGAATCGGCTGCCCCGAGTGTCCTCCGAGGCCGTGGACCACGTGCTACTTCCATGTCGACAGTACCGTCCGAAGACCGACATTTTCTTTCTTGGCGAGGACCTCCTTGGAGACATGTTGAACGTTGAAGACCGGCAACGCAACGATCCCGATGGCGTGTTCCAGAGCATTCGCCATCTGGCAATCGGATCGTGGCACTTGACGGATGATGTAGCAATCGACTTCTGGCAGGCTGACTTCTTGTGCACACTCCCCTCACTACGCCTCGTTTCGGTCGTTTTCGACCATTATTGGAGCCTCGACGCATCGAAGGAAGTCAACGAGTTCAAGAAATTTCGCCATTTCAGGCTGGTCCCTTACGCTCAAGAGACAGCCATGATATGCCCGGGATCTGAGGAGGATGGACTTGACTTCATCCCCGAGTTGGGTCTCAGGATCGTGCCGGAGTTTATACAGCATCTCAACGACCAGCTATCTTTGGTAGAGGAACACGAGGACAACGCGCCGTGGAGTGCAAAGATGGATGGGTGGCTATTCAGATTCTTTGCGAAGAAGTTCATCTTGGTTCATGGGTAGACGTCTGAAACGGCTGCCATGGCCTATATACAGCCCTTGTTCTACCCTGGGAAAGGCAACACGGCAGGGCTCTTCTTTCCGTCCTTGCCTACAGCTCGAATGCCGAACTGGACAGCATCCTTCGGCAGGTCAACGGTCACGGTTCCAACATTTCCAACATCAAGACTCCGCGACCACTGCAGTGCACCACTGGGCCTCCAGACGAGCTCGTAACTAGCCACGAGCGGATCATTGCCTGTGGCCCAGGTAAACTGGCTGTCATTACCCACCACGTCAAGCGGCGTCTGCTCGTTGGACGCAGGGAACCCAATAACCTGCGATATGGTCACATTCTTGGGCAGCGCCGGCGCGTTCGCCGCGCTCCACATGGTAGCCAGGTTGACCCGAGCGACACGAGCCGTGTAGTCAAAGTCAACATACTCAACCAAATCACCATACTGTACGCCATCCTGAACTCGGACGTTTTGATGCTGGTGCGTGAAATCCTCCACGGCCTCGGTGAAACGCACGGCAGGGAATCCCTGCGCCAGGAAGGACTGGTGGTCGCCGCCCCGGAGGAACCGATCAGGCCGATAGATGAGAGCCACCTGCATGCCGACCGACTCTGCTGCGCCCGCCGCGACTTCGGCGATAAAGCGGCCCAGGTTGCGAGCGGGGCTGTCGTTCTCGTACCCAATGTTTCCAATGCGAGACTGGTATGCGGCCGTGCTCGCGTTAGGGTACAAGATGCTGGCGCCAAACAAGCGCACCGTATAATTGTTGATCGGAGAGAAGGGGGAGAACGAGCCCGTCCCCACGCTGATGGTGACGTTAGTCCTGCTACGGGTCCTAAAGTGTTGTATTCTAGAACATTCCAAACCATGAAAGACGGGGATCCGTAACAGATGAAAAGTGATGCTTACATGTCATTGTTCCAGTTGCCCTCGACGTTGTAGCCCTGCGCCTTGAGCGTCTGCGCGAGGTGCGCGCTGCCGAAGAGGGACTGCTCCTCCCCGGCGACGGCGGCAAAGAGTAACGTGGTTGCCGGCTTGAGCTTGGATAATACCCGTGCTATCTCTAAAACCACTGCAACTCCGCTGGCATTGTCGTCTGCGCCTGGAGCGTCGTTCGTGTAGTCTGACACATCAAGCCGGCGGCTGTCATAGTGGCCGGTCACCACATATACTCGGTTAGGGTCGACTGTCCCGTTTATGCGCGCGACGACGTTGGTGATATTGACCGGGAAAGGGACCCTGGTCGCGACGGGCTGGATGTAGCTATTGAAGAAGACGTCCATGTTGCCATCAGAATCGGCGGCGATATCCTGCATTTGGTTGTAGATCCAGTCACGTGCGGCACCGATCCCGCGTGTTGACGAGTTCTGAATCGAGAGGGTGTGCCTGGTTCCGAAGTTTGCCAGCGTCGTCACGATGTTCTCGACGCGTGCCTCGTCGATTGCCGCAACCGCTTCGACCAGCTGGGTGTCCGGCTTCTGAGGCGCGAGTGGCTCGCCGAATTCCGTCACCGGCCAGCTAGCATCGGCGCACGACGCCCATTGCTGTTCTGGAGGGCCATATAGGCTGCCGGGCAGGTCAAACCAAGCTTGTGCCGATGCAGCAGGCGGTGCTGCCAGCTGAAGCAGCCCGGCGATCAAGACGTAGGAAACCATGGTGACTCCTCGACGTCGGATGAGCACTCGCTTGTGTCGATACCCCAGACTTGTTATGCCCAGGTCTGACGGGCTCAGCTGTTATATTTATCCATTGCGTACAGTAATTTCGCCATTTCTTTGCATGACGATATTGACCGCTCATCCTTGTCGTCGATCTTCTCTCCTGGTATCTAGCCATGGCTCTAGAAGCTCAAAATACTGAGGGCCAAGGTCGCCGGCACCAGCATATGCGGGGTCGATAAGGTGAGATCGGTACCGAAATAGGCAGGTACGCAGAATATGCGGAGGCTGATGGAAACCGGCACTGGTCATGACGGCATATCTTCGTTCCACACATTTCGTCTCATACACGTCGGTGTACACTGTCAAACTATAGACGCGATTGTGGCCAAGTTGCACCGGGGCGCGCTAACAGACTAGAGTGGTTTAGCGCTGAAGCTTGCTTTAGGCCTAGGATATCTAGCATATATCAAAGGTCTATTTAGGTAGTTAACACCTAATTTACCCCACAATTTACACTTATACCTTCATAAGCAACCCTAAGCTAAAGGTCTTATTAATTACTATAATACACTACCTTCCTATATAATTAAAAAGATATAAAGTAGTATAATTTATAGTATTTAATTAAGTAAGTAAAACTATATAATTAAATTTTCTATATATACCTTACTTATAAAGTTATTATAGTATAAACCCTAGTAAGTACCCTAAGTATATTATCTAAAAGGTAACTATTTACTAGCTATACTAAATCCCTTTAACCTTACTATACCTATATATATATAGTACTATACCTACCTTTATCCTCTTTTAGTACTTACTAGTAAATTTTAAAGGTATTATAATAAATACTATTTAAATTAGTACTTTTAAAAGTATTAATTAATTTAATTATATAGCTAGTTAACTATATAGTTACTATAATATATATTATACTATATAAAAAGGTTATTATATTATATATAGCTATCTACTATAGTTATTAACTATATAGTATAGTATTAAAACTATACTTATAATACTATATAGTATAATTAAATAGAAAAAGTAAATATAGTATAAATCTATAACTTCTTTTATATAAAACTATTAAGTTACTTTTTATTTAAAAAAATTATATATAATATTATAATTAAGTAATATTAAAGTACTTATAGTAGTTTAAAAGTAAGTTTAATATAATATAGTATTATATACTTTTAAAATAATATTATAAGCCTAATTTTATATATATATAAAATTTTATATTATTAAACTATAGCTTAAAATAAAACCTTTCTAATTATATAGATATTAGTTTATATTACTAGTAAAAAAGAATTATAAAATAAATATCTAAGTTTATTCTTTAAGTAGAAGGTATAACTTAGATATTTAAAGCTTTAAAAAGGAATTAAACTTTTATCTCTTATTTATTAAGTAAATAAACTATCTATTATACTATTAGAATATTAGATTATTTATTTTATAGCTTTATAAGAAAAGGAAGGTAGGTAAGAAGGTATAAGCTATATATATATATATATTTAATAGTATATAAAGTAAATATCTTATATTACTTATTTTTTATAAATAACTCTATAAATATTAAGTTTAAGTATAATTATACTATATTATTTAAACTATTTTAATAAGTTTATTATAATAGTATAAGTTTTATTTACTTAAATATACTATATAAAGAGTTATTATAGTTAAAAGCTTAAGCTTATTATATTAATACTATATTTAAACTACCTTTAACTAACTTATTAAAGATATACTATATAATAAAGAATACTTTATTATAACTTTATAAAAATAATAATTAAATAAAAGAGACTTATATTATTTAATTTAAAATTAATAAATAATTAATTTAATATAGTAGAAACTTAGATAATATTATTAAATAATAGAGATATTTATAATATATATATTAAAACTAATATATTATTTCTAAAACCTAGATTTTAACTATATATTTTATAAGAAGAAAATATTAATAATACTATAAAATAACTATTTCTTATCTTATAAGTACTTCTAGTAGCTAGTAAAAAACTACTTTTTATACTTATAATCTATATATTAAATTATAAGTATCTTTAACTAACTATAAGTTTTTATATAAAGCTTTAGCTTATTTATAATCTTCTTTTAAATAGAAAAGTATATATATTATATAAGAGGGTATTAATATATACTATACTTCTTTTTAAAGATAGTAATAGTAGGTATATATAGTATACTCTTATACTAAACTTACTATAAATCTTTAACTAATAAGATATTATCTAATAAATTATACTAAAGTATATATATAGTACTACTATTTAATATAATCTTCTACTTCTTTATAAATAAGTTAAGTATATCTTATACTATTATTAAATATATTTATATATCTTCCTACTTTTATTTAACTTTAATAATAGTTCTTATTTAATTTAATATAAAGCTTTACTTTTAAAATAGTATTTTTAAATAAGTATATATATAAATACTCTTTAAACTATTTATAAACTATAAGATTTTAATATAAATTATTTAATTAATAATATTATAAATTTATACTATTAATACTTTAAACTTTTAATTATTTATCTTCTTACTTTACTAAACCTTTTTTAAAAGGAGTTTCTAATAAATAATAAAGTCTTATATAACTTATATAAGAAACTAGTTAGTTTCCTTAGCTTTAAACTACTTATAGTAAATATATAAAGGATTATAGATTAGTTAGCTATATTATATACTTAAACCTTATTTATAGATCTTTATAGATTAATAAACTATATAACTATATTATTACTTATTTATACTTTAAAATAACTTTTATAAGTAATAGCTATAATATTATACTATAAAGAGAGTATTATAATTAATATATAATTACTTTATAAGGATAATTTTAACTTAGTTAATATCTTTAAAGCTTTAAAAATATACTTTATTAAAAGAAGCTTTATTATAATACCTTTATTACTTTATAACTACTATATTAACTACTTATAATTACTATTAATAGCCTAACCTCTATACTATAAAAGAGATATACCTACTTAAAACTTCTTTAATAATAGCTTAACTAACTACTATACCTACTTAAGAAAGTATAATATTATAGTACTACTAACTATTATACCTAGCTAAGAAGGTATAAAGTATAACTAACTATTACTACCCTATACTTCTAAATTAATAGATAAATAGCTTTATAGATAAATAACTTTAAGCTAAACTAAGTATAAAATTTTCTTTATAAATAAATAACTTTAATAGTTACTTTCTATAATACTACTTTAATTTTAAATAATTTATTACTATAGATACTATAAGTTTCCCTAGCTACTTTATATTTATTTAAAAAGTTAAAGCTATATTCCTTCCTTACTTTACTATATTCTATACTTACTAACTATAATTTATAGTTTATTTATTTAATTTCCTTATATTACTATATATAAAGATTAAGAATATTTTAATTTAAATTTAGTTTATTAATAAAATTAACCTATTAACTAAAGAATAATATTAATACTTTTATTAAATCTTTAATAAAGAGTTTTAACTAACTAATAAGTAATTTAATTAGTTAAAACTTTAAGAATATTCTTAATAACTTTAATAATAATAACTCTTAATTACCTATTTTTAGTAATAAAAATACCTCTTAATTTATATATTTACCTATTTATAGGATATTAAAAGTAAACTTAAAAGACTTATATATTAGTATAATTATTAAACTTAAGCTATTTAATAACTTACTAAAGTTAACCTACTTCTTTAATAATAATATCTTTAAAAATTATATTTATTATATTAAAACTATAGTTATTTAATTATAAGTTAATAATATTAAAGTTTTATAAACTATATAAAATATTAACTTAAAAGTAGATAATATATTTAATATAATAAAAATACTAATTACTAACTTAAATATAAATAATACTACTATTAAAAACCTTACTAATTTATATTTTTAGCTTAGTAAGAAGGGGTTTTATAATAAGCTTTTAAAGTATCCTTTAAAACTACTTTTAGTAGACTTATTTATTACTAACTAAAGTAATTTAAATAGAAATAGCTTTAAGTTTCTTAATAAAAGTAGAAGCTTTTATCTACCTTTTTATAACCCTAATAATAATATTAATCCTACTAGTTATAAACCTCCTATAGACCTATAAGCTAAATACTATACTACTCTCTTCTTTACTTATACTAGTATAACTTCTTTCTTTTAAAATAAACTTTAAAAAAAAGAGGTAGGTATTTTTAATTCTAAGTATAAGGATTTAAATAATATTAATATAGTTACTATTAATAAAGACTTTATTTTTATAAATATTTAAAGCTTCTTTAATTAACTAGATTCTTTTTAAAATAGAGATATTACTAATAATATTAAAGTTAAAATTATAAGAATATTCTTAACTTTACTATAAAGAGTAGTAGTATATTAGTAAAATAATAAGCTTACTAGCTAAGCTTATTATAAGCTTTAAAATAAAAGTTATACTAAAGTTATTAGTATTTTAATTAAGTACTTTATAATAAAATTAAGTTATATAACTTATAATTTTAATAAATCTTACTTTACTTTATATAATATTATTAAAAATAAATTTATTCTTTATTAGTTTATTTAAAAGAACTTTTAATATATTTAAATAATAAGTACTATTAACTATAAGAATATTAATTAAAAGAGAGTAATTAATAAAATTTAAAATAAGATAGATAAATAAATTTAAACTTATTTTAAGCTACTTTATAAGTATAAGTTACTTAATAAATATATAGAAGATATAAAAGTAGCTAAGAGTATCTTAGTTAATATAGCTAATAAATACTATCCCTCCTACTTTTATTAAAGTAATAATTAATAAACTAATTATTTATTAATATATAAGTATAATTTATAAGGACTTATTTATAATAAGTAATCCTATTATTACTATAATAATTAGGAAGATTAAGAAATTTATAATAACTATTATAATTAAAATTAATACTTATTTTATTATAATTCCTCTTACTCTTTATATTATAACTTCTCTTAACCTACCTTCTACTTTAATAATTATAGTAGATTATAAAATAACTATAATTATAATAATTAGAACTATTATTTTTATAAGCTATATTAGGAAAATAAGAAGGAAGAATATAAAAGCTTTAAGTATAAGTAGAATTACTTACTAAACTTTAATAATAAGAAGTATATTTATTATATAACTTCTAATATTAAGGTATCTAATATTAATAAGTATTATACTCCTTTACTATTTAAATCTCCTAAATAAGTATATTAGATTAACTCTCTTACTAACTATTCTAAGTCCCTTTAATTATTATACTTTAATTTTAATAATAGCTATATTTATATTATCTTTAATAAATTTAATACTTAATATTATATTTATAAGTATATATTTACTTTCTATAATAAGTTATTTTAGTATTTTAAAAAATACTTATATTATTATAAATATAAAATAAAAGAGAAGCTTATATTATAATTTAAAACTATTTACTATATTATACTTACTTTATTAAAATACTTTAAAAATAGTATTATAAATAAGGTTTTATCTAAGAATATAAACTTTACTATAATAAATAAATATACTTACTTATAAATTAATATATAAATAAGTAAAGATAGTTTAAATATAAAGCTATACTTTAATTCTAAAGCTTTATATAAGCTAGTAAACTATAAATTCTTTAAAAACTTTAATAATATTATAATTACTAAATTAAATCTTATACTATAAAAGGTATTAATTTAAACCTTATTATTATCTTAAAACTTACTAAGTAATCTTTTTTAACTTATAGTAAGTAAGTTAATAGAACTTTTAATATACTATAATAAACTATTAAAATATAAGTAGTAGATAACCTCTTTACTAATATACTACTTAGTAATACTTAGATTTATTTTTATTAAGCTTTAATTAACTATAGTAATTATATAATTACCTACCTAATAAGCTATAACTTTAAAGTCCTTTTTATAATTATTAAAAAAATACTTAACTTAGTTATATATAAAGTTATAATAAATTATAAATATACTTTAACCCTTAGTAAAACTATATATATTACTATATACTATTTAAATCTACTTAAAAGTTATTCCTTTATATTTACCTTTACTTACCTTTTAACTATAAATATTTTAATAAACTTTAAAAACCTATATATTATAGTCTTCTATAATATAACTAACTAGCTTATTAAGGTTAATTACTACCTTTATATTAATATTATTTATAAATATAAAAATTATACCTACTTTACTATATTTCTTTTAAAAGCTATTAAAATATTAGAAATAATAATAATAATTAGTATTACTTTAGTAATAGCTCTATTTATAACTAATCTAGCTACTAGTAATATTAAACTTAACTTAATTTTATAAATAGCTTTATTAAAAAACTAAATAATAATAAATTATAAGTTTAAGCTACTATTAAACTTAGTTAAAGTTTTTAAAAATAAGAATTTTAATATTTAATTATTAAATACTTACTTTAATTTAAATTCCATTAATATACTCTTTATAAATATAGTTTACTATATTATTAATAGTAAAGTAATAATAATAGATTTTAATTTAAGTTAGCTTTTATTTAAGTTAAACTAAGTTAATATAAATTATATAATATTCTTTTATAGATTAATAAACTTTAAAGCTTTAAATAATATCTTTAATATTATTATAAAGAATAAGATTTATATTTATAATATTAACTTTAAAAAAGTATAACATTTATAGAAAGTAATATTTAAATTTCTAAATATATAAGAATATAAAGCTTTTATTAATATATTTAAAAACTAAATAATAAAGGTTCTTTTATTAAATAACTAATAATATATTAAATTAAATTAGTTTTACTATTTAATAGTTTATAAAGATAAGAAGTTTATTAATTAAGTTTATAATAACTTTTAAATAAAAGAATAAATAAAATTTACTAATAATATATACTCTTTTATAATTTTAGTTTTTATAGTATAATAAAATATTTATAAAGTAAAGAAAGGATATATAATAATAAATTTTTAACTATTAAATAAATAAGTAGTTTTTAATAACTACTTATTATTATTATAAAAGAATATTATTAATTCCTATTATAGTAAGTAATATATTATAGTTATTAATATTATTACTTTCTTTTTTTAATTTTTAGTTTATTTTATTTATTAAAATTAATTTATAATTATAAATTATTATAGTTTTAAATAATTTTAAGTAGTATTAATAGGTTTTTAAAATTTATTAGTATATATATAATATTTTATAAATTAGTTACTATATAAGTTTTATAACTTTTATTAAACTTTTATTAATAACTTAGTTATTTTCTCTAATACTTTTAAAAAGTATATTTAGTACTTTAAGTAAATACTAGCTTTATTTAACTAATATAAAATCTCCCTTTCTTTAACTAAGTCTTATATTAGATACCTTTTTATAAAGCTATTTAAAATTTATATTAATACTCTTAATTAAACTATAATTAAGGAGTATACTAAAGTGTTTTATAAAATAAAGTTTCCTACCTTATTTAAAAACTTTAAAACCTATTTTAATATTATAGGTTTTCTTTATATAATAATCCTATATTATACTTAGCTTCTAAAGTACTATAATACTATAAAGTTATACTATTAATTAAAAGTTATAAAATTAACTAGCTTATTAATAGTAATAAAAGTAAGTATTAAGCTTTTATATACTATATATACTATAACCTTATATTAGAAAAGATTAAAAGCTTTAAAGATCTTTAAAAGTATATTTATAAAGAGCTATAGATTTATTATATAAATCTTTATAAGTAGTTTTTCCTTTAAGTAGATAGCTATCTTTAATATAAATTTAATATAATAGTATTTTAGCTTAAACCTAACTTTATTTAAAAATCTAGTAAGTATATTCCTTTTTATACTATTTTACCTATTATATTTCTTAGCTAATATTTTACTAAAGCTAAGGTTAACTATAACTCTTTTAAGTAAAAAGTTACCTACTTTATTTAAGTAATAAAATACTTATAAGTATTTATTCTTTCTAACTATTATAAGCTTATAGTTATCTTTATTAACTATAATACTATATAAGGTATTTTAAATAGTATATACTTTAATACTTTATTTATAGATTATATTAATTAATAGCTAATAAATATATTAATTTATTTTATAGAATATTAATTTAATATTTAATATCTTATTAATTACTTTAACTTTATATTAAATACTTTATTTTAGTTAACTACTATTAATAATAATACTACTTACTAATAAAAGAATCCTAGTATTTTAAATATAACTTTAGATAATCTTTAAAAGTACTTTTATAAAGATATTAATAATAATAATCTAGTTTTATATCTTTTTAAAGTAATTATATTAAGTATTATATATACTTACTTTATTTAAAAGTATAAGGAGGATACTATTTATATTAAGATTATTAAGTTTCTAGTTATACTTAATTTAATTAGTTATAAACCTATTACTTATTAGTATAATAAGGATATTATTTTTACTTCTAAGCTTAGCTACTCTTTTATTTTATATAACTAACCTTTATATAATATTAATTAAAAAAGTATTAAAAGATTAGTTATACTATATTTATTAATAATAAAATTTCTATATAATACTTATAATAATAAGTACTACTTTATTAAAAATTAAATAATATATACTTTAGATAAAGTATATTAGTAAAAGAAGTATTACTTTATAATTACCTACTTATATTATTATTATTAGTATAGTATTTTAAATAAGAATAATTAGTAATTAATTAATAACTTTTAATTAATTTAAACTTTAAAGGAACTAATATATATAATATTATTAAACTTTATTATAAAGCTTTTTAAAATACTATTAGTTAATATACTATAATAGTTAAAAAGCTTTAATACT
>JUJX01000438.1:0-21779 GCA_000800745.1 Diaporthe longicolla
AAAGTTAAAATTAAAAGTATAATATAAAGCTTTTTTAAAAAAAGTTAAAATATAATACTATTTATTAAATATTAGTTTTATAATAATTATTATAAAGTTAGTATCTATATAAAAGTAAAAAAGAATTTTTAAAGAATATTTAATATATATATATATATATATATTAATATAATAATTATAAGAATTAAGTTAGTAATTTAATTATATACTTATTTTAGTAACCGGTGTGCCCTCCGTTTTTTCCAGTGCGAATCTCCGATCTCTTAATAATAGCCAGCTGCTGAGGAGTTTATGCGATGTGTGGTCCAGACGCCGACTTCCAGGGTTGGCGGACAGATTGCTAGGGTGTATCAAGAACCTTAATAAGCGTAGCGACACTCATGGCACGGCCGCAAGCGCGCAGAGGGCCAAACAGACCAACAAGCCGCTTTTGATTTCAAAAAGAGTTGGGTATTTTAGTTTCCGGCCGGCCCTTCTAACCCGAGTATCCCTGCTCTTGGTAGACAGGAACGTGAGCAGAGCCAGGACTTTATCGCTCGCAGATACCTGCCAAAGAATCACAAATGATTTTGCACCTGCTGAACGCCATTTCCCCCGGCCGATCTATTATAGACTTTGTACATCGTGACCACTTCATCAAGACAACAGCTGTTGTGCCATTTCCTACTTGGCTAGCACCTTGTCAAAAGCCGGGATCAGTGTCTGGGCAAGCCAGAAGGAGAACACCAGCTTGGGTCCAGTCATGAGGAGCTACACGGGTGATCAGCATGCGGTCGCTCCACGTTGTGCGGTCCTTGATCCGGAGGGAGCATTCTACACACCTTGGGGACAAGGCCCTTGAAGAAGGCGCCCATGCCCTCGTTCCTGGCCATCTTGGTCAGGATCTGGAACCCGCTCTCGGGGTTCTCGAAGTTCCTGTTCTGGATGCGCGTCTTGATGACATCCAGCGGGGCGGACACGACGAGAGAGGCCGTCGCGCCGGCGATCGAGGCGACGAAGTTCTGGAACCACGTCGCCTTGTTGTAGTCCTGCAGCTTGAACATGTACTCCTTGGCGAAGGCCGAGCCTCCAAAGAGCGCAAAGCTGCCAGGAGCATTCCGCGCCGCCGTCCAGCCCCAGCCCCGGTACAGCCCGAAGCCCTCGTCTGCGACAATCCTGAGCACACCCCGGCCACGGAACGCCTCGGGGTTTGTTTGTCGCTTGATCTTAAGCACGTCGAGGGGCAGGAGGACGATCTCGCCGATGCCGATAAGCGATCCTGCGGTGGAGTGCAGGATGGCCTTGCCAGTCTTCTTGCCAAAGGCGTTCTCAAAGTCCGAGCCGTAGTGCTTGGTCAGGTAGTCACGGGCCACGGGCTGTCCGCCATATTTGTATATCCTCTGGAGGACCTTGTACCCCGCCGCGTATCCCAGGCCAGGGAACAGTGACACGAACTTCCGGCCAATAGGAGCGGCGGCCTTGTCCTTGAAGATGACGGCGGAGAGCTGCGAAGAGTTCCGGATCTTGGTCTCGTTGCTCATGAGTCGCTTCGCAATCGTGTCGACCTGTCACGCCCCAGCGAGTTTAGCACTGGCCTCGTACAATCAGTCGGGCTGAGGGCGCTCGGAAGCTTACAGGGTGGAAGACAGCGAGCTCAGAGATACCAGCAGAGCCTGGGAGAGTCAGTACGAGCCCATCCAAGCTTATCATGATCGCGGGCGCACGTACCGGAGCCCAGCAGGCGCGCCAGGTTGGACTCCTTCTCCGTTGTGCGAGCTGGGGGCGACATTTTTGGGAGTTCCAGTTGCCTACACAAAAAAAAAATGGCAAGGAACGCTGGCAGAACTCGGGTTATGGAATTGACACGTCGGGGGCTGGACAATTGATCGCGTGCGGGAGGAGAAAGTCTAAGAGGGCCTGCAAGCTCCGAGTCTCGCTCGAGATTTTTTTTACGTGCCCTGTCCGTGGTGGAGAGCCCAGTCCCCGCTCAGCCTGCTGAGCTCCCCACACTAGCGCTAAGTTACAGTACCAAGTGCATGGATTAATAGATGGACATCAGACAAGTCTCGATTCCGAAATCGTCAACAGAAAGATCCACAGACGGTGTCTCTGCATGCTTCACAAATACACATCTGGGGACCAGCGCAAGCAAGTTTGTCCCATACATGCTGGACACAATCAAAGTCGGTGTCCTCGCCTGTAAGGCAGGTCGACCTCTAGTCATTTATCTTGATCTGAATCATGAAAGGCATCCATTTCGTGGTAAATATGCTCTCACAACGTCTTAAAGAAGCGCTGCCCATGATATATCTACCATCTCGCTTCAGCGTCTTCAATACTGGGTATAGGTATTTTTTGCCCATATCTGGGTCATCGGCTAACCAGCCGTGAGAGTCGATTAAATACGCCGCCATGTTGTGAAACCATGCAAATTTTGTGCCCCGAACGCCGTTGATGCAGTATGTCCCGAATCCAGGGTTTGGCAATTAGAAATCCCGCAAGGTGCCGACAAGGCTGTCCAGTCTCATGATTTGAGCCAGGAGCTTCTCCTGTATCTCCGAGATGCGGACGAACCGATTGTAGAAACGGCCCTCCAGCAGCTCCTTCTCCCGACCACGGACGTCATCACGCCTGACCGTGTCGAGAACCTCTCGCTCCATCTCCCTTTGGACCTCGAGCCGCTGTAGACATCGAAGCATGGCCTTATAGGTATTGTCAAGAAGTCGGTCGAGGCAGCGGCCCGTGTCTGTCCAGTATAAAAACAGGGTGCGGCTAGCACTCCGGTTGTTGTCTCGCGGAACCTCCTGCATGTCCACATACCCAAGCATCTGCATCTTCAACATCAATTTCTGGACCTCCCCCTTGGACATAAGAGCCAGGCTCGGAAGGGTTTTCTCGTCCATTTTGCCCACTCGTCGGAGTATGCGCACCAGTCGAAGCCCACCCTGGCCGACGCTGCGCTCAATGACGGCGTCCAGTTCCATCTGTTGCAGGGATCGCAGGAGGGGCTCGAAATCAACGGTCCACTGCTCCATGGCGCAGTGACGGAGGAATTTGTGCTGGCTTTCGCATAGCAGCAGAAGATGTTGGCGGAAATGCTCCTTTCGAGAAAGCTTTGCTGGTCCATTTTCGTTGAACTTGACCTTGGTTTCCCTTGTGCCATTCTCACCGTTGGTGAACGGCTTCAGGTCCACACCTTCGTCATCGTCCCCAACGTCATGGCCCAAAGGCTCCTCCTCAATCTCCATCTCGTCTTCGTCAGAACTGGCCTCGCCTTCAACCTCGGCCTCGTCGAATGGAGGCTTCTTCATGTCAGGCGGGTGCTCCTGGATCTGGTTTGCACTCTTGCGGTCGGTTGCCTTCGCGCCCACCTTGCCGATGCCAGCAGAGACATCGAGTGACGGGCTCAGATTGTCGTAAACCTCGTTTGTGGAGACTCGACGGCCATGTGGGTATTCTTCGTCGTCGCCGAGGTCAATGTCTGGGTCCGATCGGCATCTGGATATCTTCTTGCTGAGTTGCTGCAGAAGAGCCGCATATACCTCGGCGGTAGTCTCGCCATACACCTCAGACACAACGTGTACAAGCTGTTGGTTGCGGAGCTCCACGGCGCATTTCTCGTAATTGACGCGCAAGGCAATATCTCCCTACAGGGGGTCAGCTGTGTTCAAACAAAGCCAGTCACGAGCTACCCACATCGATGAGTAAGTCGCTGTCCGAGGCACCACCGCCGTTCGTGTAGCTCCAACCTGATAGCTTTCTACGCTTGCTCATGGATATCTTGGACTGGAGAGTCCCTTTCAGGCTCAGAGGCTCGTCCCGCACTTCCCGCAGTCGCTTGGCCCTCCTGATGGCATAGTCCTCCTTGCCCTTTGCGCCACGGACGCCACCGGCAAAGAAGGTCTTGATGATCTCGTCTTCGAGGGCTTTGTATCTATCCTCCAAGCTCCTGAAGGACTCCTCGGTGACGGTGCCGACCAGCTCGGCCTGGATCAACCGGCATAGGACATCGTCGAGCTGGTCCAAGGACTTGACGTAGAGTCCAGTCTTGCAATCCTTCTTTACTTCGCCAGAACCCAACTCGTCATCACCGTCGTCGCCGCCGTGACTTGCATCTCCGTTGACGGCAGCCGCGTGCCGTGCCGCCTGGTTGAACTTGGCTTGGTAGGCGTCCCTGAGATCTTCGACCTTGGCATGACCCATGCTCAGCAAGTTTTGAGTAACTTCCTTCTCTTCTTCGCCGTATACCGTGCCAATCATGTCCAATATCTTGCCGATGCGAACAATATTATAGGCTGCGTCGACATTTGGTGCGTACACGGCATGGCCGGATTCTACTTTCCAATATAGGAGGTTGTTCTGAACGAGGACAACGAGCCCATGGCGAAGTTGGCGTGTGCTGAGCGAGGTATATTGGATGAGCTGGGGGATGGATGATCTGCCCTTGTTCATGAGGGCTGCAAAGATGCGCTGTTAGAGGTCAGCCACATGCCGGACCGCAACTTGCCCTCGCCTGGGAGAGTGGCACGGTTTGCGACGGATGGACGTACGGATGGCAGTTCGCCGTAGACATCGTCGACGAGAAGAGCGCACAGCTCAGCAAGGCTTTTGGTCTACACGTCGCATTGTCAGTGCAAGCTGACAAGCTGGTGGGGTCATTCCACTCACCACCTGCATCGCAACAGGCAAATCGGAGGGATGAAGATGCGGGCGGAAATGGGTGGATGCTGAAGATGCGGCCGCTTGAGATCCTCTCACTATCCCAAGTTGGCCTTTAATGCTACCGTGGAGTCATTTGGTAATGGCAAGAGGGTCCGTGACTGACGAACGAAACAACAGGTAGCCGTCTGAAGGTACAAAGATATTCAAAGTGAAATCGGGCAGTGAAGCTGTAGCAGGAAATTTTGGCTGGTGGGTAACGACAAATTTGCGAGTGAGTCGCATGCGACTGACTGCCCCTCCATGTGCGTCGCCGGTGACTCGTTAGTGTAGAGCCTCGAGCTCCACGAGTTGGGGTCCAACCGGGTACCTGGGTACGTACCTGGCGCCTTAGGTACATAGACTACAGCTCGCGCCTACTAGCAGGCTTTGAAACGTACGACACAGCAAGACGGGCAGGCACTCTCGCAACAAACCAGCCCGCAATCTAGCGCAGCAGGCTCATCCCAAACCGCTATTGCTGCCCACGCTATGAACGCAGTCTTGTGGATTCAACAAATACATCTATCGACTTTGAGATTTTCGCCTGCTTGTTAGAGAAAACGTCCACGTCAAGGCCCTCGAGGAGGAGTAGCGTAAGCCGGGCACCAAAGTACCTACGTCTTCTACAATTGTGCCGGTTGACTGAGCACTACAAGCATCTATGAGACCTCATGTGAAATAACAAGAGGTGCATCCATACATATCAGTTGCTACTTGATGGGAACTGGGTTGAGGTCGGGAAAAGCGTGTTGGGAATTTGGATGAGCCTAATAGTTGAAGATGTGCCTTTCTGCCCAGGTGGTTGTTTTGGGTCAATGACTGCATGCTTCGGTAGACATGGTGGACTCTGGAGGCACCCGTTCTTTGGGGGCCACCGCCAGCCAACACGCGACTGCCAGGCCGCTGACCCAAGCACAAACCTTTGCCTCTGTCTCCGTGATCGTAAAAATTAGACTGCCTGATAGAAGCAGGCAGTGCATCGAATCCAACCAACTCCAAAGTTGAAAACATCCAGGCTTGCCAATCCATCAATCGCAAAGGCCGGGTTGGAAGCCCCCCCCCGTGCAATTAAGCCTGCCTCCAGCCAATCCGAGCCCAGAAGTTGCTGCTTAGGCCGGAGCGAACCGGAATTTCTTTCCCCTTCCCGCCAGAGGTCAATCTCGAAAGCTTCGTTTCCTGCCCCAGAACAGGTCCCCGTCACTCGGTCGCAGACACCAAAGCCCCGTCAATTGACACACCCACCACCCACCCCTCACATCATGATCGGCCGATCAGCTCTGACGAGGGGAGCCCGTCTTGCCCTCCGCCGGCAGGACTGCGCCAGCCTCGCCCAGCGACGCGGGTACGCCGCCGCTTCCACCGAGACCGCATCCTACGAGTCGGCAGACATCAACGGCATCAAGGTCGCCAGCCGCGACCCCCGAGGCCCCACCGCTCGCGTCGCCGTCGTCGCAAAGGCCGGCACCAGGTATCAGCCGCTGCCTGGCCTGTCCGTCGGGCTCGAGGAATTTGCCTTCAAGGCGAGTCGACACACGCCCCAAGCCAGCAACGCACACGGATGGATGAGCTAATTTGTTGTCCCGCATGCAGAACACCGACAGGCGGTCGGCCCTGAGGATCACAAGAGAGTCCGAGCTTCTGGGTGGCCAATTGACTGCATACCACACCCGGGAGGCTCTTGTGGTGGAGGCCGCCTTCCTGCGGGATGACCTGCCCTACTTCACCGAGCTCCTCGGTGAGGTCATCACCAAGACGAGGTACACGAGTACGTCTGCTTCCTACACACGATATTATCCGAGGGGGCGACCTGGCTAACGCTCCCATGTCCAGCCCACGAGTTCCAGGAGGAGGTTGAGAACATCGTGCACCTGAAGCAGGGCAGGCTCACCAACAACGCCCTGGGTCAGGCCCTCGACAACGCCCACTCCGTCGCTTACCACAAGGGGCTGGGCTCCTCCATCTACCCGTCCAGCTCGACGACTCTGGGGCCCTACCTGAACGAGAACTCGATCGCCGCTTTCGCCGAGACTGTCTATACCAAGCCCAACATTGCCATCGTTGCCGACGGCGCCAGCCAGGCGAACCTGTCCAAGTGGATTGAGCCCTTCTTCCGGGACGTTCCCGCGTCGGCCTCGAGCCCCCTGCAACTGTTCACCGAGGCTACCAGGTACTACGGTGGCGAGCAACGTACTTCTCTTGCCGGCTCCAACGCGATGGTTCTTGCCTTCCCCGGCCACAACCTGCACTCCGACAAGGCCGACGTCGCCGTCCTGACTGCCCTTCTCGGCGGCCAGTCCAGCATCAAGTGGTCTCCCGGCTTCAGCCTCCTCTCCAAGGCCTCCGCTGCTGCACCTGGCTCAACTGTTGTGGCCAAGAACCTGGCCTACACCGATGCCGGTCTCCTGACCATCCAAATCACTGGTAGCTCTGGCGCAGTAAGGAAGGGCGCTGAGGAGGCCGTCAAGGCTCTGAAGAGCGTCGCCGAGTCTGGTGTCACCAAGGAGGTCCTGACCAAGGCCATCGCGAAGGCCAAGTTCGACCTCCTGTCCCAGAACGAGCTGACCGGTACCGGCATCGTCTCCGCGGGCAACAGCCTGATCCACGGTGGCAAGATCTTCCAGGTCACGGAGGCTCTGAAGGGCTACGAGGCAGTCACTGCCGAGAAGGTCAAGGCGGTAGGTTTCGGCAGTCCCCTGGTTCAGAATGTTCAAGGTACTAATACTCCCTCTTTTAGGCGGCGAAGGCGTTGTTGGACGGTAAGGCGACGGTGGCGGCAGCGGGAGACCTGTATTTGCTCCCATACGCAGAAGAGATAGGCCTCAAGGTATAGAATCTTAGTTCATTGAACGCATCAATTGAGGAGGGGGTGGGAAAATGTATCAACAGTCCAAAGCCGTTGTAGACGTGCCATGAGGCTCTGTGAATATAGCACTTTTCTAGACAGGCGCATCGCAGAATTTTACTTTGTTCTCTCAATTACCATCTACCCGTAAACTACATGAGTTGCCTCTCATGAAGTATCAGATTCAGATGGCATAAAAGTCAATCATTCAACGACAATGGCAAGGCAGCTTCGGGGGGGGGTGGAAGCTGGGTTCTTGTTGGCAGGGGGTCACGTGATGACTCAGGCAGGCCCGGTCCTGTCCGTAGCTCGCCCGGCTGGCTGGCTGGGTGGATTGAGAGCTGTTTTGTCGCGGACCTTGGAATCGCCGTCACCATCCTCGACCCCAAGAAACCCGTTCATCCTCAACCCCACCACCAATCAGACAAGATGACGTTCGCGTGGAAGGCCGCAGGCCTGAGGTGAGTTACCCATTGACACGCCTACCAGATCTGCATCAAGCGGATGCTCGTGTCACTCCCGGGGACTGACGGGTCGTCTTGTTCCAAACGCGCAGCTACAACCGCTACCTCGCCGTCGCCGGCCGCGTCGTGCGCCGAAGCCTGAAGGACGACAAGCGCCTCGCCGCAGAGCGCCGCGGAGACATGGACCTGCGATTCGCCAAGTGGGAGGTGAGTTGAACCTGCAAAACGGGGATGCACGGTGCGTGCGAGGCAGGCGGGGACTGATAGACGTGGAATTGCAGAACGGCAAGCAGGGCGAGAACAAGAGCCTTGCACAAGCGAACGCTGCCCTGGCTGAGAACGCCGGATCTTCATCATAAAGGCACATGGGGGAGGAAGCCATTGCGAGATTGGGGGTTTGTGCAGGTGCATGAACAGAGATGGACGGCACAACGTAGCGCTCCGACAGCCTCGGGACAGACGTACCCCTGGGGTCAAAATGGATGCGTAGACTGGATGTATCATACGGCAGAGCGTCGGAAAGAACCAATTGACACAACATGAACGCCATCGTCATGTCTCCAGGATCAAGATATCACGTTGTCAACAAGTGAACCGCGAGTGCCAGCCATCAGTAATTGCCTTGCTACCCAAGGCACTGCCGCAGAAGCGGCGGGTGTAAAATGGACACTAGTAAACCATCTAAGCCTCCCTCGTGCCATGCCCAACCTCTTCAATGCGTTATGTCTTTTGCCTCTACCTAGGCAGTTCAGCACTTGCCTAAATCCACTGGTTACCGCAGTAAGTGCGTGTGCATTTAAATGCTCGATTGCTGAGTTACGGTAGAACTACGGCGGGCAGTCGTCAAATCTCTGCCCGACACGATCCGAGGTCGTTTGAACCTGAACCTTCGTCGACTAGGCAGGGCCACCTGCGCCTGCACTGCACCGCGAGCTGCCCTTGCGCCATTCCCAACAAAAGCCAGCCTGCGTTCCCCGTCGCCGTGCCGCATCGATGAATGATTCCAGTCGGCCATCAGTCACACCGGATTTCGACCAGGCAATATGATGACGGTGGACGAATCCGGGATGTCCAGAGGTGTGGATCTATCCCAGCCCCGAGCCCCGAACCCCCCACGCATTATGAGCATTGCGCATCCTCTAACGAAGCTTAGAGTTTCTGGGCCTCTCGCTGGGCCAGCAAGGCCTATCAGACCTGGACGATGAGCCCCCGCCTCCCAAGATCACCAGCGAGGCCGTCATAACCACAGACATTACGAACAAGTTTATCACGGCCTCTAACAGTAAGCATCATCCACACCAGCTCACACCACGCGTCTGTATCCTCACTAACCAGTCCATAGCGCTCGAGCCGGGCGAGCTGGTCAAGGATGGCTTCTTCACATTATTCGAGTCCGTCGGGGCTCTCGAGGTATTTCTTGCCCGTCTGTCCACTCCTGCCTCTGCTCCTGACACTCACCCTCTCGTCACAGATCATGGACCCAAAAATGGACAGCGGATGTCTTGCAGCAGGCGAGTCTTTAGATGACGACTACGATGTGACACGCCCACTGCTTCCAAAGGAGGTGTTGGGTATCATCGACCAACTTCTCTGCCATGAGGTGCGTCAGGTCTGAGTCGCCTCAGCATGGGCGGCCTCGTAGCTGATCTGATCACAGGTGGCGTGGCATTTGGGCTATCCCTTGTCCCAGACGCTTTTCACCAGCGTCTATCTAGAAGCAATCATGATGCCGCAGCCTGTTGTGATCCAAGAAGCTCATTTCACACGCAATGCCGAGGACTTTGCCCACAAGGACCCGATGCTCTCTGTTCTGAGGGCATACTGCCTAGGTCTGCTCAAGGCATGTTGGTACGTGAACGAACGTATCAAGTTCGAGCACTACTATGAAGTGAGTCAACGGATTCGGTGCCGGAAGATGGTGGGCGCTGGCTGATCTGCAACACAGGAGGAGGATTTTGTAACAAATACCTACCACCGCTCCCTCCTCGACAATATCGACAGGGAGGAGATTAGGGATGTCTTACAGGAGGCTCGCCGCCTACTTCGCAGCCACCAGCATGACATAGGGCAGGAGATTGTAGAAGCATTAGACTTCCGCCTGGAGCTCAGGTATGCGTTCCTACGTGCGATAGAGCTCTCTGAGCTGAGGAGCCACCCGGAGTCCTTGAAGACACCCTGGATTCAGATGAAGTCCATCCTGGAGCCTATCAACAAGTCCCACCATCTTGGCGCGCCTGTCGCCGAATGTTTCAGCGCAAAACTTCAACGGCGGCTGGCTAGCACGATGCCACCTCGACCTATTGTCCAGCTCAGCTTTGAGGACACATACTCCCATCTCAAGCGCCTGTTCGTAGACGGCATTGAGGTGACCGATGTCCTCAAGTATTCTGACTCACAAAGCCTGCTGGTGAGTTACAACCCCCACCGCGGTCCATAAGGTGTTGGCTGACGCAGAGGAATAGAACTTCGTCCTGTCTTTCCAGGCCAAGAAGCCCCAACCGCTGGTGTACATCCGCACGCTGTTACAAAATTACCTCTTCAAGGACATGATCCTGCTGGGCTGCCTCAGCATCCGCCAGGTATTTGACGACGACCTGTCCATCGTGGTACTCCCATGTAGCAGACTCCTCGACCCCGCCAATGACAAGGTGGAGAGCCCGAATGACCCGCGCTTTGCGATCGCTCACCAGATGGAGATATTCCGCCAGCGAGCCGCTCAGTCGTACCTAGACGTATTTCGCGCGTTCTGCCAGAACCGGTGCCGCGTGCGGCGCACTCTGTGCCATGCGATCCAGGATTGGGAAGCTGTCCAGGCCGACGCCGAGGAGCTGGACCAGCTGCTGCAGATTGCGCTGGAGGAGAAGCCCATGCAGTACCAGCCGTTCGGGTCCGGCGCCGCCAGCCTGACCTTCTCGCTCCCGTTGTCGAGCTGGGCGTACCTGTACAAGCTGCGGCTGATGGAGTGGATCGTGCAGCTCGGCTTCGAGCTCGAGGTCTACCAGCATGACGAGCTGGGCGGCATGTACTGGTACCTCAGCTATCTCGCGCGGACGCGGGCCGCGCATGTTGAGCGCATCAAGGCATTCGCGGTGCGTACGCTCAACGACCTGCGGGCGAGGCCGTCGTCCTTCACGGCCAGTCAGGAGGCGCAGGTGACGCGCTCGCTGTCGTACCTGCGCGCTACGATCCTCGACGCCGCCGTGACGTGGGAACTGGCCGACGCGCTGGCCTCGGTGTATGCGCTGGTGTACGAACGTCTGCGGCTGGCGTCGCCGCCGCCGCGCCCGTACTCGTCCGACGCCCTCCGGTACGAGATCCGAATGCGGCCTTTCCTGCCCGTCGAGCTGCCTGAGCTGCCTACCTTTACCGACTTTGCCCATTCGGCCCGCCAGCCTGATAAGAGCGAAAGGACCCTGCTTGAGCAGGCCGAGGCCGCGGTCACCGGCGCCAAGAAAGGCTACGAGCTCCTGACTAAGTTCGACGAGAAGGAAGCCTTCGCCGCCGGTGAGGGCACATATAGTCGCTGGCTCGCCGGTACGAGGAATGGCTTCAAGAGCGTCATCCAGGCCGGCCTGGCCACGACGGCACTGAGGAAGATCCTCGAAGCACGAGACAGAGGCGAGGATGTCGAGGCCCCGGTTGAGATCCTAGGACCGGACAAGGGATACCACGAATGGTGGATCGTGCCCAAGATCACCGTGAAGAGCGGCGCCGAGGTGACAGCTGCGTGATTGGCCTATACATCAATCATATCACAATAGAAGGCACGCGGCGTTCTTTGAGTTTGCATTGAAACCCTGTTCCCCCATTCTCATCATCCTCCTTCTCAACTGAGACAGACACTTCCGAGCAGATACATCCACACGTTAACAGCGCCTGATCAGGGTATCAGGTTGGGTGGGTCCTCGTAGCCGTCATCACCCGAATCTAAGTAATCACATGCCAAATTTACGGTTTACCCCTGCCAAGCCGACCCGTTGACCCTTTGACGCTGTCTATGATGATTTTGGATCACATGTCACGCTGTGGGAAAAGAAGGAAACAGCAAAACGGGACCAAAAAAAGATTGGACTAGCGTGACCGTTTGAGCAGCGGACGCGCCCTCCACACAACTGCCTGGCCCCTCGAGTACAGACTCCAGACTCCGATGTGTTATACCTTTGTCAAGAACAGGATCCAGGTAAAAATCAGGCCAAGGCCTTGCTCGCCGCGCGCTGCCGCAGCCTTACAGTCTGCTCGTAGAGGACGTCCTTGAACGCGAAGAGGAAGGCGGCCGTAAGGACACTCTGCGTGACCTTGGGACCGATCCCCTTGTACAAGCCCGCATAGCCCTCTTCCTTGACGATCCTCCTGATGGCGCCTGACATGCCCTCCTTCTTGTCACCCCCATCTCCGCTGCCGCCGGCGACATGGGCCTGCGACTTGACCGTGATGTACGGGTACGTGATGCTCGTGGCGAACAGCTTGCCCAGTGCACCCAGGAAGAAGGCTACCGTGGGGGTCACCCGCCGGCGCTTCTCGACAACGTTCTTGAGCTGCTCAAAGAGTGTGTATTGAAGGATGGGGTTGATGACGAGGACCAGGGCCGGGAGCACGCCGGCAAACAGGGCCGTCGGGCCTTCCTTCTTCAGGAGCGACATGAGCGTGCCAATGGTGGTGGGCGCCTTGATGGGCTTTGTGCTTCCCCCCGGGAGCGTTTCTTTCTCGCCCTCCTCAGCTTGGTGCTTCCGTGTGGTCATGCGCGTATTAATGACCCAGATGGGGTTCGTGATGATGACGGTAGCAGAGCCGGCCAGAGCGCCGGCGATCATGCTCTCGACGGTCGTGAGCTTCTTGGAGGCTCGGCCGGCCTTCTCGGCGGCCTTCTCGAAGAAGGCGCGGGTCCATTCGTACCAGTAATAGTAGACAAAGTTGGTGACTGATATGCCGAACAAGGCCGAGTCCAGGCCTGCGTAGAGACCCGAGATGCCTTCACGGGCGGTGATTTGGCGAACGGCCTTCAGGAAGGTGGAGTCGGCGCGCTTGGACTCAACCTGGGCGCGAGTGGAAAGGGTAATCAGGGGGTAGCTGTGAGAAACATGCCTAAGTTAAACACCATACCAGCCACGAAATAGAACTGTCGACAACAAACGAAGGGAAGGTGTACTTACGTGAGGACCATGGACAGGATACCACCACCAGCACCGGCGAGTGCGTGGGCGACATTGTCGTTTTGGGGTATCACGGGCTTCGATGCAGCAGGTGCCATTGCGTTGGACTGGTGATGATCAGGTTCTGCCTTTGATGCACTCCGACGCTGAAGATTCTTGGTGTTTTGGTGAGCTTAGGCCAAAGACGGAACACGCGAGGGCTAGTTGATGTCTTCGTTCATGCCGTCGTCGTCGAGTGCGGAGACATAGGCGTGGCATTGCATAGCAGTGGTCAATCAGTCAGTTGACCCTAGCGAACCGGCGTCTGAGCAATGCAAATCAGCCGAGGTCCGAGTACCAGCAACGGCACGGCAGTGGTCGAAGGTAGGACCCAGCAGGCTGGGCCAGGTCCCCGAACCACCGAACTTTGCCGGGCCATCTGCTCAAATGCCCTTGGTCTGCGGTCCGAGTGCAGGATGGTCCGGTTGACATCTGACAGCCAGCTGCAGGCTCATACTGATGACGATGGCCTGTTGGTCGGGCGGCACTTTTGCTTTTGTCGGGGCCCCGTTCTTGTTCTCGGTTGGCATCTGCCGACCCAGCCTGTTGGGATTCCATAGCGCGGGCGCATTACAGTAAGCCAGCCCAGCCCCAATGACATGAATGCAGGGCAGCGGCCCTTTCAGCCCCGCCCACGGATCTCCAGGATCAAGATGAGCCGGCTGCCCCGAGTTTCCAGAACCAAGCTTTGATGGCGGGCAAGGCGGCAGGCGGCCGTCGCGGGTGTCCAACGTCGTGCTACCCACAGCCCAATGCAGCGCAGCCAGCCAGCCAGAGCCGCAGCTCACGGTTGTGAAGCCCTCCCGTGCACGGTTCAGTGCATCCGGAATGGCTCGAAGTCGTCGTGGTGCGTCTTGGTGACCCCGTTGTCTGCGGATGACCGAGTGCCCGGACAAGGCGACCTCGAAAGGCACCGGGATCTCCAACGTGCGTCACAACAGATGGAGGGGGGAGGGGGAGGGGGAGGAGGCAGAGGCCAACACCCATCCTCAGACGAGGTCTCCAAGGCCCAATCCGACCAGACCTGGCTGAGAAGTTTGGCAGGATGCAACCAATGCACGATTCTGCGCATGGTCGTTGGTGGTCCCCGAGCTGGGTTTGATGGCCTGTCTATGCAGGCACCCGGCAGGGTTCATTCTTGGTCGAAGAATGGCTTGCTGGGTTTGGTCAATAAAGTGACTTGACAAGATGGATAAACGGTGTTGCCAAGTAACAGATCAATACGTCGCCGACGAGGGCGGCAGGAACGTGGGTGCATCTGGCGTGGGTGCGTTGCGTAGCGGCGGTGCGTGAGTGGTTCCCCCGGCTGCACCGTCAATCCTTCGGCAAGGGAAACAAACACCGTTTCGACCTTCTGAAGGAGCAAGGGCCAGTCGGCGACAACGACTCGCCTCCCAGAGCTGCCCGCCGAAGGATTTCCCAACTGCAGCTCCAGCTCCTTCTCGTGCCTGTCCCGTCCACTGTTTTGCTGTCCACTGTTTTACTGTCCACTGCCTGCTAACCAACAACGGCCTGTCTCTCGCCTGGTCATGACACGGCCTGCCGCCTCAGTTCTGTGGGCTGACGGCCGAGCCGTCCATTACAGATACATTATCACCACTGCGAGAGAGACACTGTCCAGCTCCCCGGGGCCGGCCTGTCGCACTTGGCCTCCGTCATGGCCGCCGCCCTTCTCCACGTGGCGTGGCATCGTCGACATGGCTGGGATTGCAGGCGTGGCGGTGTGGCCTTTTGAGCCGTCATGACCTGTGCTCCGTCGTGTCTATTGTTTTTCTTTGTCTTGTCTTGTCTTGTCCTGTCTTGTATGTCTGCCACGGTTCTATCACTGCCCTCTCGCCCCGGGCTGCTTGGCCATCACCCAACCGGGGCACTGCCTGGGTGCTCGACGCTCACTCGCCCGTTCGCGAGCTCATCCTCGCTGGGGTTGGGCGGGCCTCGTGTCATCGGTCATCAATCATCACAGTCATTAACCTCCATTGGGGAACAGTCAGCCAACCTCGACTGCCCAGGAATATCTCAGCCCAGGCTGCGTGCTGTGTACACAGTAGAATCAGAGTGCCTCGCCCTACAAGGATGAAAAGCCCCCTTCCCCTGCTGATATTGCTATTTCGGGATCGACTTACCCAGTCAGGTTGGCAACTATTCCTGCCGCTATCCGCGCTGGGAACTACCCTGCACCGGACTGCACTGGACAGCCCGACTAGGCTCTGAGATCCACCACAGAAAGCGACAGGCAGACACTTGGACGCGGCGTGTGGTTGGCTCTCTCACCAACCACAACCTTGGACCTGCGTCTTTCCGGGCTTGCGTTGACTAGACAATCTGTATGCACTCCTGGCTGAAACCGAGAACGCTCATGTCATATTCTGCATGTCACGTCGATACTTCAAACAAGACACTCGACGAGCTCCTGCCGTGTTCATCTTGACCTGTCCTGTGGCTGACCAGGGCTCGCTCGACCTGATCAGACAGAGATCGGGCCAGATCTGATCAGATGGGTGCCATCAACCATCCTTTTCTTACCGTCTGACGCGCTTGTTCAGCCCTCATCTACTGCTGGAGATTGGGAAAAAAACCACACTGTTCTGCTTGTGGAAGGGGGCTTTCCTCGCCTCGACCAACAGCCCTTGGGCCCACGGGTGCCCACAGAGCCGTGGACGAGGACGGCCATCAGGTCCAGAGAGAGCCCATAGTCCTTGCGCCTCTGTTGTGTCAGACCCAGCCAACTTGTCCCCTTTCAGCACATTCCCACGGTCAGGAGAAGCAACCTCCCCGGGCAGGTACCTCTCTGCTGTTACCTCGCGATGGCCGCCGGGCGTCTGCCTCAACCGTCGCCAGGGGCTACCGCGCTCCAAATGCCAGGTCTGATGTGATCTGATCTGATCTTAGTCTGCCGCCGGTACTGTAATCCCCGTGGCTGTGCTTTCGGGCCTCCCCTTTGTTCGCACTTCCCGCGCCTTTTACACGGAACCCCTAGACAGCCAGAATGGAGTACGGCCCACTAGGCATCAGGATCCCATGTGCCGTAGCGAGGCTGATCCTTCAACTCTGCTAGGCTGGAAAGGAGGCTCCGAAGGCTCGCCTTGAGCAATCCCTCAGATCCACGAGGCTATTGGTGTCTTGACCGACCCTCTGCTCCCTCCTATCGGCCGAGAAAGATGGATGACTACCCTGCCTTCCCCCGTTGTGTTTTCTGAATCTTCCACACCATCCTCCATACGAGCCTCGACTGCCCTTCGTGACGTATGTGTGCCTGCCAGCCTCATCTGAATAAGCAAAACCCCCAAACTCCATTTACTGCCGGGCCGTACTGGAGTCCATGGTCTTTTCCTTCCTCACCAACTCTTGAATGCTCGGCAACGACTTCGAGGGCACATGCCAGTCCCAGGATGGGCATGATGCATCATCCCGGCACTCACATTCTCTCGAGAAGTGTAGCCCCGAGGCCAGCATCCAGCCATCGTGCCTTGCCCCATAGGAAGGTAACCCCCGATACTATCGACGACGCCTATGCCCAGTTCATCCTCTATTGTAACCCGGGTGTGCCGCCCGAAACCGACACCGCGGTCTTGCGAGACGCCTTCAAGATTCCGCCCAAGAGCGGGGGCAAGTCATTCAGCACCTACACCCTCTTCGAGTTGATAGGACTCTTCCAAAGCAAGGAGATCAAGACCTGGGCAGATTTGGCACTACAGCTGGGGGTGGAGCCCCCGGACCAAGACAAGGGACAGAGCGCGCAGAAGATCCAGCAGTATGCCGTCCGCCTGAAGGTAGTGGCCCTGTATTCCACCAAGACTTGGGAGTAACCACTAATAACTCCCAGCGGTGGATGCACTCGATGCACATTGATGCCTTCTTCGACTACCTGATGGGTAACCCTCACCCGTACTGGACGGATGTCCCCACAGACCCCAACCCAGTCCTAGAAGAAGGCCGCGATGGAGTAGCAGCAGAGGACGACATGGCCCTGAGGTCACTAATGCCGCAGATCAGACCACGCAGGGGTAGGAAGCGACCGGAGAACGAAGAATCGAGCAGATCGCCCTCGCAGAGACCGCGGACCGAAAGCGGTGAAGACCTGGGCGGTGCGGGGAGCGGCGGCGGAGGCGGCATCCAACCACTTGATCTCTGGCCTGCTCATCCCGGGGCAGCATCCGGGCCGGCGGTCTTTCCCTCGCCGTCCCAAGACCAATTCGCCCGGCTGAACCTGAACATGGGTGCCCCGGGAGCTGCCTGGGGTGGCGAGAACTTCACCCAGACCCCGTTGACAGCACAGTCCTACTCAGCCATGACGCCTTCACCAGGGAATGGGTTCTGGCCGGGCCAGCCTGCAGAAACCAAGCCCGCAACCGCTCCCAGCAAGCCTAAAGCAAACAAACGACATGGGGCCAAGGTTGTGTCTTCGGCATGGAGGAGCGGCGGTCCAGGTGGCCCCGGAAAGACACGCGGAAGACCGCCCCTGAACCGCCAAAACACAAGTTCTACCAGCGAAGCCTCGCCCTTCCATGCGTTTCCTGCCCAGAGCAGTCCCACATACGACCATGTCTCCCCGAATATGACACCCAACATGACAGCCGCAGTCTTGGCCGCCAGTCCAAATCATCCTGCCGCGACACTGGCTCCCGAGCCTCATTCACACCTGATCATGAACCAGCAGCACGCTGCCTTTGATGCGTCGATGCAGGAACAGTCCCATCCGCGGACTCTGAGATCCGCCCGGAGCCGCCTTTCATTGCAAGTCCCAGAAAGAGCAGGCGCCGAGGTCAGACTTGCATCCCCGCCAGGAAGCACCGGGCCGCCGCCCGTCGTGATGATAAACGGCAGAGAGATGAGAGCCCTCCACAATGCTAATTTTGGTGCAATCCCACAGAGCACAGACGCCCTGGTCATGGAAGCCTTCGGCACAACAAACCATGATTATCTCCCTCTCCAGCAGCAGCAGCCACAACACCAGCAGCAACAGCAACACTATCAGCAGCACCCCCAGCCAGTTGTGGCTACAGCGGTATCTCAAAACGACGCCCTCGCCTATGCAACGGCGGCTCAGCAGTCCCATCATGTTCAAGGCTCGTCGTCCCAGCATCAAGCAGCAGCCGAGGATCGCAAGGGGATCCATTTCTCGGACCCCAATGACCGAACAAACCTCGACGCCCTCGAGTCCTTCTTCATATACGATATCGTAGGAGCAGACTGGTTCGATTCAAACGGTGCTCAGATACCGCCGTGCAGCGTCGACGAGGCCGCGGGGATATACCAACAAGTCATAGAAGACGTCATGAAGGGCGCGGCCAGCAAGGAGACGTTCCTGATCAACGTGGCAGCGCTCATCGGCGGTGGTCTGCTCAGGAGCGGTAGGAACGTCAAGGTACACAAAACGGCGGGCGGCGACGGCTCCAGCGTGTACGACTGCAACTGGGAGTTACAGGTCGGGGATGTCAAGGGCGCCTACAGCATCCGCGTCGCGCTGCCGCACGGCAAGTGGAGGGGATACAGGAGCAGCAAGAGCAGGGCCAACAAATACGCTCACGGCGCAGCGGGGACCGATGAAGACGCCGAAGGGGAGGACGACGACAGCGAAATGGTGCACGGGGCCGACAAAGATGGCGCGCATGTCGGCAACGAGGAGACCAAATGGCAGAGGAAGTACCGTGACTTGCTTGAGATCGTGCGGCAACAAAAGTCGGAACTGAGCGATATTAGAAAGGGCATGTTAGGGCTTCTCCAGCAACCGCGAACATGAATCATTGGAGAGCTTGGGAATTCTCAGCGCAGGAATGGCACGGCCGGATAGTCACGACGGCAAGGATGAGCCGGGATCATCTATCGACCGGGCAGGACAAAACAATACAATACAATACAGGGTAAGGCAGGACGTGGCAAGGCAAGGCAATTGTCGGCTTGGATACATCTCAAAAAGAATGGGATAGAGCGAGGAGTCTCCGAGGCAAGGCGTTCTGTTTTATACTGGGCTGGGCTGTGTGTTAATGATTGTTGGATTTGTAGAGCGGGTTCGGTTTGGATAGATCGATGGTGCGTTTTAGTATTCGAGATACCATAGCGATTTGTTTTTGTCGTCCAAGTATCGTGGCGTGCTGACGACCACCGACATAGACACAAAGGGTAGTCTGTCCCGTTCTACATAAGATTCTTGGCTACAACCCAGGAGGTAGTTGCAACCTAGGTACTGTACCCATTTTGGCTTTTGCTTTTTCTCAAGGTAATTTTGTGCTTTGTTACCACTACTGTGACTGTGCTCATGCTGCTGAGAACCTGAAAATGGTTTAGATCAAGCAAGAACGCTGCATTGCACGAATAAGATAAATGATGCTATTTCTGGTGGCTGTAGGCTGCTGGGAGGGTGCCTAGCCTCGACGGGAGACTGACAACTTGGGAGCCTGATGTTCTGCACCGGTATATTACTTCCACAGGATGGATTTGGTGCACATGTGTATGAAACCTTTGGGAGATTCTATTTTTAATGTTCTTGCAACCCCTGATGCCTCGTGATAACCTTGGAAGGCTGTAAAGTATAGGAACGTCACTGGGAACTTTTGCTAGTCTTTCCGCCAGTGTCTCGTGGGTTGAGCAACATTAAGACCTAGCTCCAGTGGGGGATGCCGCCCGATTTAGGCTCCTAATTCCGGGGAAGTCCCGATGGCAGCAAGTTTCAAGTTTTTTTTTTGACAGATCCTTCGTATTCCTTCAGGGCTTCGGGCCGCGGCCTTGACGCCCTGGATGCGTGCGGCCAGGGGTTCCAGATAGTGACACCGCAGCGTGGCTGTACCTGACTAGGTAGTAATGACACCAAGACGGAGATCATGTCCTTAGGCAGTCACATAAATCGTGTTTCTAGTTGTTGTACCTGAACGACGCCCTACAAGAAGGTACAACCGCGGCGGGCCCCTGCGATCATGCACGTCCTCTCGGCTGGGTGTGCCGTTTTGCCACAAACCACTTGAGCACTCTGAGCGTCGAAGATCAACTGTACATGTACCTAATAACCTTGGAAGTCTACTTCTTACCCTCTGGTCTAAACCGTTCGTACCTTCCCGGCACCACAACCATCTGCAATCAGACGACAGCTTTCGCCGGGTGCGAACGACAATCTACTTGTGTCGACGATCATAGTCGATGGCGCCGTTAGAAGCAATTCCCGATAGCCTCGTATGTACGGCTGTCACGAGGCTTGGGCCATGACCACCAGTTGCGGCCCCCAATATTTCAGTAGTAAGTATGATATTTGTCTTGTCTGTGCGGCACGAGGCTGAGAACTATGTGCCCACAAACTACATTCTTTTTCCACTGTTATCGGTATGTGTTTCCTTTTTCTTTTTCCTTCACGCTGTATCTTTGAGCGTTTATACTGTAAGAATGGGCCGCACCCGCCTTCAAATGCATGAGTATTAAAAACAGAACCCACTAAGAACGAAACTGTAAAGCAACTTGAAGTGTGTAGTTCAGATCTTCCCACTGAGAAAATGCCTTCGAATCCACTAGAAGCTTGTAGGAGCAGTCATTTCATGCTTGACAAGCGCTTTCATTCCCGAATTCACCTGCTATGCCTGCGTCGATCGACTTTCTCATTTTCCCTCGTTTTCGACAACTTCTACAAGACGTCACAATCTCGGAGGCAGGTCTTGCCATATATTTCAAGGAATCAGAGAATCACACCGGGAAAAGCTAAGGGTACACCGGTACATATATAGCCCTAGTACACTAACATTAATTTACACTATAGGCTTACTATATAAAAGAATGAAAAACAGTTATTAACTATATTTATTATTATCTATTATTAACTCCTCCCTATTATATTTTTTACTTTAATATTCTATTACTTCTTTCTTTATTATTATTATTCTTTTTTAAACCTCCTTCTTATTAGTAATAAAGTTTATTTTTAATTATATTTATATATAATAGCTAATTAATAGTCTTATAAGCTTTTATATAAAGCTTCTTAACTACTAGTATAAGTATTAAAGCTACTATTACTACTAGTAATACTATAACTATAAAATATCTATAGGTAAGGGGTATAAAAAGTACTTAGTGTAGGTGGTATGTGTGGTAAAGTATAGTTGAATAGGGTACTCTAATTAGCTACAGCGCTAGGTACTGGTGTACCCTCCGTTTTTTTCCGGTGTAAATCTCCGATCACTATTTCTTTCCAGCTAACGACTTACATTTTTTGCCGGATACATAGCTCCAATTCTCGAGACATTGTCTGCTCATTACAGGATGATAGAGACTTCCTTTATCACGCCTGGTCCTCGGGCGCAAACAGAACCAACCCTTGATGCTCGTCTCGTCCAGGTGTAACCCCCCGGCTGGCCGTCCAGCACAGAGCCGAGGATCTTCCACACACTGGAAAATCACACCGAACCGAAACACCAAACTTGACAAAGCTCCCAACTGAACTGGTTGGGACGCGCTTCATCTTGCACTGAAATATACAACATCCATGGATCGCGGATGTTAGTTGGCGACACGAAATGACACATAGACTATGGATGCGCCACTTTGGCGCTTATAAACGGACACTGCAGGGCTTACCTATTGCTTCAAGGATTACAAACTCCGACCTGCCGAAACCCCCCCCCC
>JUJX01000044.1:0-12182 GCA_000800745.1 Diaporthe longicolla
GTAGTAATAGAATCTAAGCCTAACTAGTAACTTCTTCTCCTCTTCCTAAAGGGGGATAGTTATATATATAAGCCGCTTAGCGAGAAAGTTACTAGTTAGGGGTTTAGACTATACTGAAAACCGAATGTGATTAGGCTCTAATACAAGCTTGCATCTACCAATAGCTTTCAACAGCACTGTTATAGATATAGCGCAACAGGGAGACTAATAGTATAAAATGTTAGTATCTAAGACGATGCTAATTTACACAAGATCATATCCTACAATTATATGGGTAATTACTAAAACGGAAGCCTGCACAGACAACTTCCTTCATCAATGTTGTCAAAATATAAAAAGACAGCATTCTTCAGGGACTTGGATCCATTCCATGTTCTTGGAAATATAAGAGAGATTTGAATCACTTGAATTGATGCCTCTGTGTGTCACCAAGGACATCAGACATGGCTCATGTCCAATTTCTTTGTCTACCCTTGTGCCTGAGGAATCAGCATCTCGCGGATCACCGTTTTGCCCCCACATCCCCCATTTCTTTCCAGCAAGATGAGGTGTTTGTTAGGCACAACCAGGTCTAGTTCCGTTGCTCGCCTCTCGAACTGTCCATGATATTCGCGCATCCGGTCCGTGCTCTGAATTGCAGTCCATCTCTCCGTGGGTGGTCTCCATCTGGTCGCCGTCTCCAGTCTTGGCAAGTTGGACAGACTGGTTGATGATGCTGCGAATGTCAAATTTGCCGATCCTGTTTGAATAACACCGACTGTCAGCAAATCTAGCCTCCCTATTTTCAAAGACTCAGACGTTCCTTGGGTGATTGTGGAGGTTTGGAAAGGTGGCCTACCACGTAGTACTCTTTCCGCTGTCCATTCGCTTCACTGCCAGCTCACAGCTGCCAACGGTGAAGAGGTTGTAGTACTGATCTGCCAGGCCCGTCGAGTCCTTCCAGCTCGACATCTCCACACTGTAATTGGCCGTGCTCGGGATGTCCAGTATGGCAAAGCAGTCGGACACCTGGATTTGGCCGCCACCAAGGACACCAACCGTGGTCCGGTCACAGTAATCATTGCTGGTGTTGGCGGTATCGTTCTTGACTCTTCCGGGGGTCTGAGAAGCGAGGCCGAACGAAGCCAACGCACCGAAAAGGAGGAAGAAAAGGGCGGGAAGCATCTCGTCCAGTATACTTGAATGTGTTTGTGGGTTTCAATGTGATTTCTGATGTGCTCTCTGATGATATAGACCAGAATTGGTATCACGAGAGAACTCGTGGAATAGATGACAGTTGTTCGGCGAGGGGGAGCAAGTGCTTTGAATTCAAATCAAGTCGTTGGCTACTGTACTGTCTTCGGCGGTCGGTGACACAGAGCTATTTAGGTAGGGGTGAATCACTAGTTTCCAAGGTTCCGTTTGTTCTGCATGTTTGTCAACGACTCGGTCACCTTTGCCGATAGAAATTCTGATAATATCCTCCACACGATAATTGCCTTGCGAGCCAGCAGAGTCTGATTGTGGAGTGCATGTGGACGGGGGAGGGCCAGCTGGTCATCTATAGATGATGAATTTAGCCGCGACAACACCCCTGGGTTCTACACGTCGCCATGTGAACGGCCAGCCCGCTTTGTGACATCAATGCTTTACAAATTCCCTCGTACCATCATTTAGCGAATGATGGAGCTCGGATAATTCTACAGCAGTCCTCTGTTGATGCTTCCCGTGTTACGTCACTTTTATGATAACATGCGTGTGGGGCGTACGCAGATGGTGCATCGCTGCAGCCTCCCCTTATGCATTCAATGCGAGAAATACCCTTGAATACCTTGCATCGGTAGCCCCGTGGAATCTGAGCTTCTTCACGTAGATGGAGAGTGAAGAAAGATGACCAGTGATCGTTCACACGTTGAATCCCTCCTGTTGACCAGATTGTAGTCATGCTGCGAGTGTGCTGTCCATCACCCTGACAGTCGCCTGGCATGGCCACTCCCATCCTCAGTGCTCTGAAAGAACAAGTCTTCTGGGGCAACGCATGTGCAGTGCTGGTGCCTCTCAGGCTCAGGCGTTTGTACACCAAGTGATTTGTGCACCTCGCCCCCTGGCCCCGCGTCCCCTGCTACTTAAGCAACGGCAGAAGATGCTGATCTAAACGACTTGTGTCCCGTTGCCGAGTGGTCTGAAGCTTTTGATAATTTGACCTGATTTCATTAGATACGCCACGGGCTCAAGTCCTGACGTTCAGGATCTCCTCCGGAAAATTATGAAGTTCGCTTCTGACAACATAGAGTGGGCCTTCCGCTGGATTTCCTGCGTCGGTATCGTCGCCTCCTTGTGGCTTCCCTCATGAACATCCTCTTTTTTTGTGAATCCCTCGTCCTATTCCAATCTCTCTAGGTAAGTCGGTTTGTAGATCGATTGGCGATGACTCTTGGCACTTGTTATTGACTGTGGTCTCAAGTTTCATATTCAGCCTTTCAGCATTGAGTCCCCAGAGTACTTGTCTTCCCCTTCTTTTCTGACTGTCAGCAGAAGCGGAAGCAGGCTGAAATGTTGCGACTGTTAATCCAAAGCCTACATAATGCACAAAAGCATCAAGTCATGTTGGAGCACTACGAGCACGACCAATCGCCCAAGACAGCATATGTGTTGACAACGCTAATTTATTCATGAGGAACAGAGCCGAAGCCCGTCATTGATTCAATGAGGTCTTTCTAAAGAGATGCTCTGATTCATCTCGTGCATAGTGCATCCTGGCTGGCGGTGACACCATTTGGCCGCAAAACGTGACATCCACCTGCGGGACTGTGATGCGTGTGCGAGTGCTGGATCCCGCAGGCGCGATTCGTGAAGTTCAGCCAAGTGATCCTTTGTCCCTAGTTGATACTACCAGGCGTCCGCAGCGTCCACTCAAGGTTTACCTCGTCACCGTACCCAAACTGCGTGTCGCAGATCATCTGTCCCTCGACCGTCCCGAAGGTCGCACCGTCGAGCGAGCTGGCGATCGAGCTATTCAAAACATCCCTGATGTCCTGGTCTCCGAGCCTGTTTGGTGGGAAAGAAGAGGTCAGTATACACGCAATCCTGTATTTGCTTTGTGATCATGGGCGAGGAACTCACAGCAACATGTTGTTAAGGCCGTCCAGCCTCTTCAGCGCGAACTCGCAGTCGCCGTATTTCGCCAGCACGAAGAAGTGGTCCGCGAGCGCCGTCGAGTTCCTCCAGATGTTGAGCTCGTATGTGAAGTGGTAGTGCCCCCACAAGTCAGAGAGCATCTTATTGCAGTCCGCGACGGGGACCAGCTTGTCGTTGGGGCCGAAGTCTGCCCTGCGTCAGAGACGGTCTAGGCTCGGAAGGAGTCCGAGATGGAGACCTTGGCGGGGCGCTCCAAGAGAGGGAATGGGATGAGTTTAAAGCTCAGGTTCGAGTTCAATACGTACAAGTGAAGGAACTGGTGCCGCAGTGACCGCTCGGTTCAATCTCCCATAGGGCGAAACTGGTGGTGGGTATCTGATACTGAGGGTTGGGCCTGTCAGCGGCGATGCCACAGCAGACCATTGTCAACAGGGCGAGGGCGATGAGCAGCATCTTGAGAAGCGTTTCGTGTTTCCGATGTGATGCGAAGAGGTTGTTGCAATCTGGTCGGTTGCGGGAAATTAGGATCTCTAGTGTCTTTGTTGACAGGGGGCAGTAGCTTTGGATGGGCGGCGACTGCGACGTTCTTATCCTTCCTTGATCACACCGTTTGCTTTGGATCTCTCAGTCTCTGGCCGACTGCTCTGTTCGCTCAGTGAGTCAGTCGTGCACCACAGTATTCACCCACGGCCACGCGTTTGAGACTTTTGATCCTTCGCCTGTTTGAAGCGACCGAGGATGGGCTTCCTACCCAGTCATCAGAGACATTCACCCCAAAACTTGATAGAAATTACGATAGCGGCACCAGTCTCTCGCTGGGGCGATGATTCTATTCGGATTCGCCTGCTCAGCAACATCTATTGGTTAAAATGCCGCCGATCGATGGGCACGTGTGCAGAAAGGAGGGAAACCGAGCCATGACGGCCAAGAATGACCTCAAGTGCCACTCTACAACGGTTCCGGCCAGAGCTATTGGCCAATGTTTGGACCAATATTTCCACATTCACAAGAGATGAGCACACGATTCAAACGCAGTGATACCATAGTGAGTACTACAGTGAACGTTCCTTATTAAAGCTAAGGATTACCTGCCTCACATGCCCAGCTCGCGCCGTCGCACAGAAGCCTACTGAGGCCAACTCAGCTGTCCTCCCTCTTCCTGCCTCCCCCTCCGGATTAATGGGTATCTGGTTTCGATCTCTCAAACGCCGGTAAAAGTAAATTCAACGCCTGGTTATGCTTGTTTCCTTTTTCGTTCTTCTCGTGGTCATATTCGCGTAGTCCTTATTCAGGCTGCCCTGCCATAGGTCCACGGGCACCTCTGGAACCCCTTCGTCAACTGACACCTCATGTCCTCTAGAACCTGGTGAGGTGCGAAGCCGTGGAGTAGATGCTCGAGCGGAATGTGCGCGCCTTGCCGACGTAGGCGGGGTGCAGGGCGGTTGGTGGGCGCTGGGAGGAGACGGTAAATGTCAGCATGCGCTTTTTGTCTCCTTGGTCCCTTAGATCCAGTTGCCCGCAGGCTTGTCACATACCTGGACGTTGGGCGCGATGGGGCTCGCCCGGTTGCTCCCCTCCCACGACTCCCTGCCGGGGCTGACGGGGCTTACGGGCCGGATGACGACGTTCTCCTGCTGGTGGTGGTCGGGGTACTGGGCCTCGACGTCACGCTCGGACATATTGACGGGGGCGCCGATGGGGCCGCTGATCTGAGGCCGGGCACTGTTGTTGGTGTTCTTGTCCTTGCCGAACATCTTGGTGAAGCGGTTGCTCTGGAAGCCCTGGCCGAAGTTCATGGTGAAGCGGTTGGCGGCGGGGGCCGGGGAGTGGAACTTCTCCTTGCGGATCGAGTTGGAGTGGCTGCTGCTGTTGAGCGTCGAGGCGTCGAGGTCGTAGTCGGGTGGCAGCGTCCTCGTGCGGGCATTGTAGACGTTGGCACCGTGCTCGCGGATCATGCGGGCAGTTATTCCGTGGGATCCGTTGCGGAACAGCACGGAGACAAGGAAGTTGAACATGCCGAAGACGATGGCGAGGATGCCGGCGGCGAGGGTCAGGCGCCAGAGCGGCAGGGTCATCTTCTCGAGTATCTTGTCGCCGTTCAGAGAGCCAAGGACCCAGGCGCCCATCGAGACCATCCACACACCCAGCCATGCGAGCGAGTGACCCCTGTTGCAGGCATCGACGGTAGAAAAGGTAGGCCAGTTGTTGCGGAAAAAGTCCCGGACGAACCGCGGCTGTGGCAGCTCGGAGACGATGAGGATGAGCGCGATAAGACCAGTGACCAAGTGTGAGAAGGCCGAGAAGAAGAAGAAGCTGTTGTTGACATCGGTCTTGATGACCATGACAATACTCGCGGCCGAGACGCTGAGCAGGGCGACGATATTGCAGGCGCGAAGGATCTGGAGAATCCACCACGCAGGCCCCAAGAAGCGGCCACTGTCAGTCATGTTGATCATTTTGTCGATTTGATACTGAGAAATGATTTAATAGAAGCTAGATGACTGTTAGCAAGGATGCAACTTCAAAACTATTTAGGAACCAAGTTATCATACAGAGTGTATTGAGTTTTACTGCCGGCAGTAGTAATAAGTACGTGAGGACGTAAGTAGTGAGAGAGTGACGACGGGGCTGGTAATGGTGTTTCCAAATTCTGTCTCGCAGATTCGAGGAGTAGAGAAGAAAGCTGTTGATATCAGGATCGAGTCCGTGTGATGTCGAGGCTGAGGATGGTGGCGCCAAGTGGATGAGTTTTAATGGAGAGCCTGCGTCGAGCAGTGCTATTGTGAAGGAACAATGTAGCGACAGTATGAATAGATCTCAAGCATTGTCCACGGCAGGTTGAGCCGATCTACGGTTGGGGGTGGGTGTGGTCAACAAGACAATGGGCGAGATGAATGGAAAAGCGGGCGTGCCGTCTTTAATAGAGACCAAGCAGCAGCGCTTCCTATTGTGGTCTCGGAGTGTGCCCCCGGAGCATCTGGTGGAGGACAAAAAGGGCAGGATTCACACGGGAAAGGCAAGGAAGGAGGAGGAGACGGCGCGAGCAGTCATAGTCATAGTCCAAGCTGGGCCAGCCTGCAAGTGCAAGGGTGGCCCGAAGCTCCTTTCATTGAAACAAACGCGGTTCTGTCCAATGGATTGGACTTGAGGCACTGTTCTAGCTGCGGGAAGAACGGGTGTTCTGGAGCGATCCCAGGCGCCAGGGTGAAGTCGGTTTCATGCAAACAGCGAACATGCATCTTAGCTCTGGCAAATCCTCTCGACGGCCCATGTCACGTAGCACGGTAGCACGCTGGGGCGACTCCAACGGTATACCAGCACCCGATCAGTCGCCTTGGCGCGCACTCGCTTCCGCGGTTGTGTGTGTGTGTGTGTGTGTGTGTGTGTGTGTGTGCGTCCACGGCTTGTGCGCGAGTGCCATGTGGATGCAGGAGGGGGGTCGAGTTCTGGGCCTCGTCGACTCATCGCTGAGGCAGCGTGGTACGGGCAGGGAGCAGCGATACCCAACCGCTTGTCGTCCACCTGGCAGTTCCCACATCGACGGGGAGGCGATACATGCAGGAGGGGGACCAGTCAAGCCAGTCTCTTTCTGTCGTGTCCGTGTCTGGCTTGGCGGCTGAGGCAGCCCCAGGGGCGAACTCGAGGGTAGGCGCATGATTGCCGTCGAGAGGAGGCGCCTGGATAGGCTCCCGAACCCCCGTCGTCCCTGTCCGGCAGGGAGAAATACGGGGGCCCCCCAAAGTTTGTCGAGGCTTGCAAGGATGCCAACGAACTGGAAGACCTGAATGTTCGGTGGGGAAAGGTTGAAGATCGCGGAGCAGGGAGCAGAGCGCGTCCTCAGACAGGCTCGCGATGCGGCGTCGATTGGATGGCAGAGCCTCCCGAGTGTTTCAAGTGGATCTAGCGCCCGGCGTCAAGGTGGATGTGCCGCCATGCATTTGCTGTACACACTAGTTGCCACTGACTGACTGACTGCCTGACTGACTGCCTGACTGCCTGCCATAACGAGCCAGACTCTGATAAGAACGTGGCACGACAGGTCATCCGAAAAGCAACGATCAAATGTGCCTTGCGAGGTGTGTCTGTGTCTTGTGTGTGACATTGCATCGTCGTCTTTTTGTCATTGCCGTGTGTCGTCAAGTTGCAGCGGGAAAGCACGGATGCAAGCCCGGCCACTGGCCAAAAACCTCAGACGGAGCTTCGACTCGGGACGACATGCATCACATGTACTGTGGAGGGACTGCCGTCTCAATCAACGGTCAATAGCAATATAACTCAATGCTCCCTTCCTGCGAGGCTTACACACTGCACGGCAGAGAAAGAAGCCTTGAGCGCACATTAAAGGCAGAGTTTCAATATTATTTCCTGCTGCTTCCCGTCCAATATTTCCAACTGCAACCCAACCTCCGGCGCAACCGATCCTGACATCCAGATCGAAAGTGATCGAAATGAAATCCTGCCTCTGGGGCTGGCCTGAGACAATCAAGACAATCTCGGGGGCCAGGAACTCGCCCAACCCGGGCGCTTGTATGAATTGCCGCGAGCCCCTGCCCGACGTTGCTTCTTGATCCTGAGCAGGGCCTTTTTGGGCGCTTGCGCTTCGATGCAGGCGCCTACGCGCGAGTCCAGCTTACTGTAAGGTGGCACTTGGCCTCTATTCTGTGGTTACTGACGGGTTTGGGTGCACTGTTGGTATGACTCGTCATCACGTCCAAAAAGGAACTGACAAGACCATGTGATAAATGATTTGGCTGTGTGTGATGCCTAAATGCCCACTAACACTAAGACCTTGGGCCAGTGGCCAGTGCCACAAACCACGCGAGATATTGGCAACATCGTCTCTACGATGTAGGGTAAACTAGGTTGAAGCTTGATAATTGATTGCTTGCAGTGAAGATCATGCTGGTTTTGGTTCGCCCCAGTTCCATTTTTACCCCGGACGGCAGAGCCCAAGTTGATAGTCGTACCCACAGCCACCCGCCAGACAGACTGCCATACCTGCAGACTTGCGACTCTGAAGACACATGCAACCCATATCAGTGCCACTGACCTCGACGTATCACCGACTGGAATGCACGTAGCGCTTGTGGTGAGCCGGCGGGTGCAGTTGACAGTCGAAAGCGGCCGCCCCAAAGCCATTCATTCCAATGGGGCTTAGCGCGGGTGTCCATGCGGCGGCGGTGGGGACACAGCCTCGCCCTTCCCTTTGATTCTGGGCCTCCTCCCGACTGCTGACCAGGGGAGGCCGTTGCGCGACGAGCGAAGCTCTTTTTTCCCCCGGTGACCACACGCCTCTCCCGCTCAACACCCACGTACACAGTCATCAGTCAACCTCGAGATCCAAACACCCAACATCTCCCCCACCAAGCATCCGCCATGGCTCGTGGAAACCAGCGCGACAAGGCTCGCGAGGCCACCCAGAAGAAGCTGGCCGCCCAGGTAAGCCCACCCCCGCGACCAGTCATCTCAGCCCTCTATGCGGCCTCGATTTCCCCGGCCCAAAAAAGCAAAGCCACCCGTCACCCTCTTAAGCGCTCAGCGGGCCGCTCTGGGCCACGCCCTGCCCTACTGTGCGGCTGCTGCCCGCTTTTGCCGCCGGGAGGAAGAGGAGGAGGAAGAGGAGGAGGAAGAAGAAGAAGAAGAAGAAGAAGGCCAAGCCGTTGTACAAGCCTTGCTGACGCCATCGCTTCTCAATGTGCAGAAGAGCAAGAACACCAAGAGTGGCACCGAGATGCAGCGCGACAAGGAAAAGGTCGCCGAGATGATGCGCCAGAAGCAGGCAGCTGGTAAGGCTCAACCTCCTTCTCAGGGAGCGATCTGCCACGGGGCGTAATGGCTGGGCTGATTATGGACTGACCCCCCCTTGTAGCCGACGCGAAGAAGGCCGAGGGCTCCGCCGGGAAGAAATAGACGGCTCCTCGATATTTCGACGGAATATCATCATCTCTCGACCCATCCCCGCGGCGGGGAGAACAACAACAGGAAGGGAGGAAGGGCGGGGGGAATCCGCGTCCCCAACCCCCTTCCCTCCCGGATTACGGATTCTGCTTTTTCAGCATGGAGCAATGGAATGGAATTGGGAAGACACACATCATATCAACACTGGCGCACAGGTCCCCTTTCGCCCGCACGTTGGGCAGCGCGGAGTGGTTGTTGGCTGGGCATAAAGCTGGGGCAGCAGACATGGAGGGCGGGTGAGGAGAGGAGGGCTGTTGTAGCGTTTTAGGCAGTCCCCCTCTGGCAATACACTTTTGTCTCTCCCTCAGAACCACCCTTGTGGTCCTTATCCAGCGGCCTGCTGCCGGCCTTGTCTACGATCTGTAGGTGCGAGCGTGTCGCGGGGAGGACGGAGCGAGGAAGCAACGAAGCACAGGCGGGTGAAAGTTATTGAGGCTGGGCCCGGGTCGATGCCGGGAGGAACGTCGTGGCCCTACAGAACACTCCAGGGACACGCTGGCCTCTGTTGTCATGCTCGACCAAGCACCGTCGGGTGCAGGCCATCCCGCAGCGAGGGACACGGGTCGAGCGCATAGCGTTGCACGAGCTGGATTACACGAACACGTCCATCTGAATCCATCACCGTTCAAGCAGAGAGAGACGCAAAGAAGCAGAGCCGGCACCGGCACGACGCTTGACCCCACAGACTGGCACTTCCATGATGGGACAACGACGATGGGACAACGACGATGGGGAGTCATCACAACTTTTCTACCCGGATGCCACCGGATGTCTCCAATTCGTACCGTTCGCCCCTGCACACGAGTGAGCTGAGTTGAAGAAGGTTCAAGCTCCTCGCATGCGGACATCAATTCGAGCCCGGGCGGCGGAAGCAGACTGGTGCTCTCATTCCGACTTTTCCTTCTCTGTTGCGCGAGTGCATACTGTATGTCTCGGCATCGGGCGTGCCCGGGAGGACTCAAAGTGGAATCACCCCGTTTCAAAGTGTTTCTACCCGGAAGCCACCCTCCCGCAGCCGCAGGTTGGGCTTGGCGGCCACTACAGGATGAATCACAGACGAGCGGGACAAACCACGGACGATGAGCGAAGGGACAGATAATCATCCCGGAAGAGCGCTGGAAGGAAAGTCTCGGCGATGGTACGGAAGATGTCCGGTGTGTTGGGCCCAGGTTCGTCCAAGTTCGGGTGCATTGAAGCTTGGTACTGAGCATATTGTGAATAGGGTGTTATTTGCCTCACCTCACAATAGTGTTCACTATATGCGTCTGGTGAATAACCTCCGTGGACACCTGTGCCCTTCCAACACAGCAGTCACATTGCGAATCAAGACGTATCGCAGATGCGAACTCAAGTTGAAAAAAGGTTGTACTATTAAGATATCCATCCAGGATACGAACCAGTCATATACAACCTTCCCCCCGCCGCCCCTGTTTATAAAGAGTAAAAAATGGGAGGAAATCTAGCCTCCTGTCTCCGGCGGGTAGCTGCTTAAAAAGGGGTTCTCTACAGTTCATTCAAATCATCATAAGAAAAAGTTCAACATCCGGGTCGTCCCAATAATCTCCTCGTGTCCCACGACAGCATGAAATGCTTTTTAGGCGGCTGGGTTCATCATGACCTCAGACATGTTCGCTGGGAGAGCACCTGAGAGAAATGAATGTTAGCAGGCTGCACCTCGTGTAAATCAACTCGGCTTCCATGACTTACCAGGGAGACCACCGAAAGCACCAACACCCTGAGCCTGGGCGGCAGGGAAGGAACCGGTAGAGCAGGTGACAGCGCAGACGCAAGCACCGTTCTGAATCTGGCCCTGGCCCATGGTAGGAGTGACCGCGCCAGCACCACCAGCAGCGCCACCAGCAGCAGCACCGCCCTCGGCAGGGGGGGCAGCGGGAGGAGCAGCAGCACTGCCGTTGCCACCAGCAGCGGGAGGGGGAGCCTGGCCGCCGGTGATGCCAGTGCCGGCGCCGGTGCCGTTCTGGGCGATGGCCATCGACTGGAACATGGCCTGGGTCTTGGCGGCGGTGGGGTTGATGGAGAAGGTCATGCCCTTGCCGCAGTGGCCCTTTTGTCTGCAGTAGAACCCTGATCGTGAATAATTAGTATGTGGCTCTCGAGACGTTCAGGTTTTGTCAGGCGGTGGTGACTTACAGAGGGGAGTGTCAACCATAACTTGCATGGCAACCTGAGGTGGTGGGTTGACCGAGTTGTTGGGGTTGGCCTGGAAGCCAGAGTCCATGCCACCTGCGAGAGCCTGGCAGGGCGTGTCGAATGCGGACTGGGTGGCGGTGTGGTTGGCGCTCATGAAGGTGAAGACGACCATGTCGCCGACGGCGGCCTTGATCTCGGAGGGTGTGAACTGCAGACCGGCGGCTCCACCAACCATGACCTCGTGCGTCTGGGCAGCGGCGGGGGCGGCCATCGGGGGAGGGTTGACGTTCATGGTCGGGGCTCCGGCGCCCTGGTTGACCCAGATAATAATGACCTCGGTGGCGGCGTTGGTGGTGATGCCGGCGCCAGACAGGCCCAGGGTGATGAGCTGCTCCTGGGACGCCGAGATCTGCTGGCCGGGGCCCTGCATGCTGGCGAGAGCTGCCGCGCCTCCTGCCGCGCCTCCTGCCTGTGCCTGACCCTCACCTCCTTGGCTCTTCTCCTCCGACTTCCTTGGGTACAGGTCGGTATCCCTCTTCGCCGGGTAGACGTTGTGGACGGCCTTGGCCAGGGCGAGGGGCGCGGCGAGGGCCGCGAGAGTTGCGGAGAACTTCATCTTTGCGGTGTTGGGTTGGTGATTATAGTTGGTGCGTGAACGACGACGCTGGTGATACCTGGCAGTGGGTATCTAGGTGTGAACTTCTAGAGTCGGATTTGAATGAAACCGTTGAGTGGTAAATATAGGGTAGCGAGTTCCTGCTCGTAGAAAGAATGACCGGGTATAGAGAAATGGAAAATGAGCGTGTACTCGAAATCTACACGAGCCAGCAGCAAAAGTACGACGGGTATAGAGATGGGGGAAGAAAGAAAGAAACAAACAAGACGAAGGTTTTGGGGATGAGGGAAAGAGCTTATATCAAAGCATGGTGGATCAGGAATAGCACTCGCCTTCCAAC